>JAQGAT010000134.1:0-54911 GCA_034687845.1 Pantelozetes paolii
TCTATAGGGGCGGAAGCGTTAGATTTAAACGTATTATACATTTGTTATATAAAATCCATAAAACATTTTAATCTATTAATGGTTTGGATGTTTAGACGCACCCGAAAAATGGGTCAATAAGTACGAGGTTTTGCCAAATGTTTACGACGAGAAGTATCGGTTAACAGCAGTGGACGCTTCGGGTGAGACATACAAACAGTGTTTGGTTTTACTTAATTATATTTTGACAGATCTTAAGCTCAGATACGAAGCTTTGGATAACTTTTGTCTTTTGGATTCATTAGAAGAACTAAATCTTTCAAAAAACCGATTCTTAGATGACTTTATGTGCGACAAAATCGCCCGACTTTTCAGAAACTCAAAACACCTTTCAGTGCTTGACTTATCCGATAATCCGCTTATAACTCACAGAGGAGTAGAAACTTTACATAGGATTAGGTCTTTAAGACAACTCAACATTAGTGGCACTAAAGCAGCGAAATATCCGTTCATTGAATTACTGGTCATTTTATTCAATGATATCAACCCTTTGTGTGAAATAATTATTGAAAAATAAATTTAATTTAAATTAAAATTATATTAATTTATGTTTTCATTCAAAGAGTGGGTAAGTGTTGGTACAGAAACCAACTCAAAGCGAAGAGCAGACCGGAGGGACGGGAAAGCATTGCCTCCGAGTCCTCACAAAACATCAGTTTTTTAGTCTCTTCTATAGAAAGTCTGAAATAAATAATAATTAGTAGTAATTAAAAAAAACTAAAATCAGGGGCTCTTTATTTTATGCCCCTTTTTATAGATGACAACTCACTCAATGACATCAATCCTTTCGTCTCCAATTCCTCCTCCCTTTCCCTTTGGAGTGTCATTCCTATGATTTGAGAAATTTATTGAATTTATGAATAAAACAATAAATGGTTTAATGATTACGTGATTTGGGAGTAAAACAAGTGCTGAAGAGTACCGGAAACTCCGACCCCATTCCGGAACGAAGAAATAAATTTCAAAGAACTGAAAGCAAAACTCATTTCAAATACAGTATATTTTTAAAATTCAGGGGTTTTTATACTTTGCGTGCACTTTATATCCGGTCTCTTCTTCCACTTCCTCCGCAGCTATTTCTACAGGAGTTTTGCCTACAATTGTAAAACAGTTGTAAATGAGTGGACAGTTAGTCCCAAACCATGTAATCCATACCATCCTTGTCTATAATTCCGGCGCAAAGCTCTAAAGTATATCCAATGCTCTTATTTGTAGCCAAAAGTTGGTTAACATTATTGATAGCATCGGCAGAGAAGTCATTGGACTGAAGAGTGTCTATATTGTTGCACAGGTAGGCGAAGAAGATCGCGGGTCGGAACTGACGGACAAATACTAACTTCTTTGTCGTCTTATTGAATATAAGGACCGAAACACTGATTACGACAACAATTGTTAAAATAAATGGCAAAACAACTGAAGTTTTAAATAACCCTAACCTGTCGTGGATTTTCATACAGTCCCAGATCAGTTTGTTTCCATTCTGCACACAAATGTCAATAAAGGCGATTGAAAGTATCATATTGATATATAATAGTGATCAAGGTGGTATAGGTGGTATAGGTGGTATAGGTGTACATACCAGGGTGTAGTGAATTCTAAAGGGCTTTATATACTTGGATTCGTTTGCTTTCAAGACTTCAATGCTTTCAAAACGCAAGACATCTTTGTTTTCATCCATTCCTCACAGGTTTGGATCACTTTATGAGAAAAATATCAATTAATTTATACCAGAAGTGAAATACTCGGAGTCATCTCTCAATTACATTTGAATAGTGTTTTGAAATCTTAAACTGAAAATAATGTAATATTTTTGTGATATTAAAACCCCTTTTGAATAAAATTCATGCATTTGTTGTACAATTCATTCAAACCTTCCCTTCGTTTGGGTTTATGTAATGTTTGTATGTGTTTGTGGACAGGGATTGCGGAACAGCTGTAGTGAAGTGCATAACATTCAAACATAACGTAATACATAAGCACTGAAACCCATTGACAACACAATCTGTTGCCAAACACAGCACTGGTAGCACACGTGGACTTAATTGGGTTTTAATTAAACATTTGTTAATTTGAGTACAAATTAGTCAAAAATAAAATGAAATTTTTGTTTTCAAAGTGTTTTTTCGTTTGCTTTATATCTGTTGTCATAACAGAAGACAATGAAGTTTTAGGTGAACTCAAAGTCGATGTGTTGTCCACACCGGAGGAATGCAGTCGTAAGTCATCCAAAGGGGATATGCTTACTATGCACTACAGGGGCACTCTTGAAGACGGCAGTGAATTTGACTCCAGGTTTGTGTCTATTATATCTGTATTTATGGCTAAACTCTAAACGTGTGTCAATGTCTCGGATCAGTTACACCCGATCTGAACCGTTTAAGTTTCAGTTAGGGATCGGACAAGTGATCAAAGGATGGGATCAGGGATTGCTTGATATGTGTCCCACAGAGAAGCGAAAGCTAACGATTCCCTCCCATTTGGGTTACGGAGACAACGGTGCCGGCGATCGGATACCACCGAAAGCCACTCTTGTCTTCGAGGTTGAGTGCATTGCCGTAGAAGACGGACCAACGCCTGTCAATGTGTTCAAAGAAATCGATGCCAACGACGACAACCAACTCTCACGCGAAGAGGTATTGTATTATTCACTCAAAGAAGTGGTCTTTCAGTTCATTATCTCTTAATTGATCTAAAGGTCAGTCAATACCTGAAGAAACAAATGCCTGAAGCGGCCAAAGCGGGCGTCAAAGACCTACCTGACCAAGATAAGCTCGTTGAGGAGATCTTCCAACACGAAGACCAGGACAAGAATGGGTTTATATCGCACACTGAGTTCAGTGGACCAAAACACGACGAGTTATAGGGCTTTCACTTAACTATTAATAATTAAACCGTTTTTTATCCAATTTATGATAAAATTGGTGACAAAGTTGTGTGCCTTTCATACCATACCTCTCATACACTCATTAATCGCTTCTAATTAGGGGTTAACTAATAAAGTGACGTATATTTGGGTTATATTTAAACATTTCTTCAGTTTTTTTACAATTTGTGTTAAAATTTTATAAATTGTTTCAAATATTTATAAAATTAATTAAATTTCGTTTTAATAGACATTAAATTGATTTCAAATTCAGATATAAATAACAATTTGTTTTAATATTTGAAAACAATTTACAAATGAATTTCAAATTTACTATTAATTAAATAAAAAGACATTAAAATTAACGATTGATTTGAAACTACGGGTGAATTAAAAGCTGAAATAAAAAATACGAGAAATAATGACATAATTGTGAAAAAAGTTTATTTAATTCTTATATTAATTAAATTTAATATAATATACGAAAGGTTTGTCTCTTTTTCGCTATAATTATATCATTTATTATATAATTGTATTCAATCGTCAAATAAATGGCTTAAATGTGACGACAATTGACTTGTTTTGGAAACAAGAAAAGTCCGTCAGAAGTAGTTTTGAACTCAAATTATGCAAACATTGGGCCAAACATTGGGCCAAACATTGGGCCGACGTTTGAGTTGACCTTAAAATCAATTTAAAAACTTATAAATGAATCAAACGTTGGATTGAATGACAAATGAATGAGTGGTTTAATGACATGAAAGTCAGAACACATTAATTTAATTTATGGTCAAAACTGAACCCGAGTTCACATTTTTAGATCTTCCTGAGCACCTAAGTTAGCAATTGTTTTCTTGATCCTAAGCGCCGTGAGCCGAGCGGCGGCGTTATGATACCAACACTCCTTCATTATTTTAGACATTATTCTCAATGCCTTTCAAAACAATCAAAATATAAATGATTTGTTAAACAATTATTTAATTAACTCTTACTTCGCATGACTGCCAGCGGTTGGGAATCTGCGGGCGCTGTCGGTCAGTGCAGACAACTTTCCGCATCTCTTCAATAGTGGGGTCTGAGGGCACCATATCATAGTATGGCAACTGATAGTCTTCGTAAATACCTTAAAAGACAAACATTTATTGCAATAATGACACCAATTGTAAGCACTGTTGGTCTATACCTCCAATATTACAGCGCCGGGCGATCTCCCAAATACACAAACCAAATGAATAAATGTCTGCGCGTTTGAAGGAATCAAAATGATTCAGATTAATTGTTTCGTCCAATACTTCCGGCGCTAAATAACGTTTAGTTCCGACTCTTGGATTGGGAGGAATGTCCACCGAATTACTGGAGGAATCATATCTGACCGCTAGTCCTAAGTCAGCGATAGCACAGGTGCCATTAGATTTGACCAGAATATTTTTAGACTTCAAATCTCTGTGAGCGATAGCAGGCTTTCCCTGTGTCCCGCATATCTCCATATGCAAGTGCGCCAAACCATTGGCTATAGAAGAGGCCATTTTGCACATCCCTGCCGTGTCGACAGTCATTTTGCTCAAGTAATCAAAGAGAGACCCGTTTTCGTGATAGTCAGTGATCAGCCATAGCTGAGTCCACGTCCCGTTGTCTGAGAGCACAGGTATACAAATGAGTAAATTGTTTTGAATAGAGAGGAACCAAAAGCCATACCTTTATTGTCGGCCGCAATAAAACCTAAAATGTTTTTATTCCTTAACATAACTGTCTGATAGATCTCCACTTCCCTAAACCACGAGCGCTCATCCCGTGACGAGAATATCTTGACGGCAACCGCCTCTCCCCTCCACCGACCCTTCCATACCTCTCCAAAACGTCCCTTTCCTATGATTTCAATCAACTGTATTTGACGGGCAATACTTCGTTGCACCAGAAGAGGTAGACCTAACGGTGCGATCAAATTATTAAACAACTGATTAATTGCAAGCACAGGGTGTCAGACCTGATCCCGAGCCAGAAGTGGTGTTATCTAATAATTCTTTAAGGGTTTGTCCCCCTATTTGTGGTATCAAAGGGTCTCTACTCGTAATACTTCCCTCGACGTCATGAGGAAAGGGTGTTCTAATGGATCTTCTTTGCCAAATGGTAAAGGATATCATACATATACAGCATAAAAGACATATAGGACTGGCGATTATAAGTGCCGTCTCTATTGTGCCCAAAGAAGGGTTTGATTTGTTGTCTAAAGAATTCAAATTATTTTTCATTTATTCAAAGTTTTAGTAAAAAATTATTTAAAAATTAAATTAAAGATAATTTCAATAAAAATAGTTATAATTATTATTAAAGATTATAATAAGTCTAGCGAAGGAAGGGTTGAGTGCTTTGAAGGGTTGAGTGCTTTGAAGGGTTAAGTGCTTTGAATGCATTAATTAAAAAAAAACTAAAAGTAAATAATAATAACTAATAAACAAACAAAACAAAAGTTTAAATGATATGACATTTGATTTAAAAGTTTGTTAACATTTAGAGCGAAAGCTTTGACAGTAAATGATGTGAATATGATTTGAGAGCACTTAAAGCCAATTAGTAATCATTGATACCTGAACTCTGACCACACATTACACCCGAATCCCCCTTTTGGCGCAATTCATAGATCTTCTGTTTCAACACAAATTCAATTCAACACATATTTGAACGCAAACTACAATTGATTTCACAATTGAGTTATGTTTTGTTGTATTAATCAATTGTTTATGCGATTATTGAAAGGCACGTACTTTTTGAACGATTATTCTGTAATTCAATCATAATCTCCAAAAGTTGTCAAAAGAGTATTAAATTATAAGAAAGTTATGAATGAATTAAATAATAATCTTTTGTTTTGTCAATAATTTACAGGTATTTCATAATACAGTGTATATTTCAATGATTAGAATACCTGTCCTCTAATGTGGTCTTACTTTTTGCATATAAAATGCATTTTTAAATAATTCGCAAAAAATATTTCGAAAAAATACTAAAAAATAATTTTTTTTATGTTTTACTTAAAACTCGTTTTAATGTCTAAAGGATTGGAAAGTTGTGATAAAATATGCATTAATTATGACTTCTTTACGATTAAGTCATGAAATCATATGAATAGATATGAATAGATATGAATAGATATGAATCGATAACTCATTATTTGATTTGAAAAGCAATGAAAAGATTGTATAAAATACTAAGAAATGTTATTTTTATGTAATTTTGTCAATCGATAGAAAAAAGGTCTTTTTAGTGCTTCAATAGTCAACATTTATATGACATTCAGTGATGAAAAGCATTAAATGTTTGGTTAAGTAACTAATCTGTCCTTCAATTCAATCAAATTGTGATAATTGGGAGTCATTTCTAACTTTGAGCCAAAGCTTTGATAAATAATGAATTGATTTTGAGATTCAAACAAAACATTCAATTAATCGATACTTTTGTCTGACTTTAGGTTTGAAAACAAGAAATGTTTAACAGATTTAAGCGAAATATAAATAATTAGTTAAAAGTAAAGCAATAAATGATTAAACGATTGAATGAAGTCTTTATAAGTGATTAAAAGATTAGTTAAATAATCAATGAATTGAAGTGGAAGTGAGAGCACAGTTAGAGCACAGTTAGGCACAGATGTCAATGATTATTATCAATGAAAACATTCATGCGTTTAGTCTTTTGACAGCAAATGGAAAACAATTTGACAAAGAGTATGAATATTAACAAACTTAAGGGGTTTGGTATTAAACACTTAACGGCACTGTCATCACCGACAGCACACATACTTGTGGCCAATGTTTGCGTTATTTTAATAATTGAAATACGAATTAAAAACTATAGTTTTGTGTTGGTATTAATGAGACCCACCTGTTGTCGGTTCGGTGACCGGAGGCAGTGTCGGGCGCAGGTGTTTATTACAAAAATCTTTGTGTTGACAGCAGTGGTGGACAGAGTTTTGGTTAATAAAGATATTTGATTTACACCAAAGGGGGTTATCGGGGGGAAAGATCTTGTCTTTGTCCAGACATCTATGCAATTGACAGCAGATGTCATATCACAGAAATATTTGTGTTTTTTTGTGCATTCATTCACAAAATGGCATTCAATTGAGTGGTTGTCAGCGAATAAGAGAAGAAAATATTCTATTAATGATTGTGAATACAAATGCTTACCCGAAAGGGGCGGAAGAGTGGGCGCAACACTATTGCAGTAATCGCTTGCCGTACAGCACTTGATGACAAACTTATTCTCAAGTGAACCCGAGTGTTGACAGAGGATTGGATTTTCGGGAGGAAATAAATCACTTTTTTGGAAGCACCTGATGGGCACCGGAGTGTCATTACAATTAAAGCATTATTAGGGTATGGATTCAGAGGATTCAGGACAGAGACGCTATGTTTCACTCAAATTAAGATAAATTAAACAATAATTGTAATACTTCTGGAGTTTTCAACAAAACATCACTAAGTCTTCGGTCGAAATGGGTTTTAAGGGGTTTTAATGACAAAACAATTTTTGGGAAAATCTATAATAAACTGAGTTTTAAATGAGTTCTAAGTCTTAAATGCATTCAAAATAATAATGTTTTCATTACTTTTCAAAATAAATTCAAACAAAAAGAAACCATAAAATTGTTATTCAGTTGTAATAAGTGTTGAGAAAGTGTTGAAAACAATTTCAAAATCACTTAAATATATAATAATTATAAACAAAAGAAATATTTAATCAATTTCAGGCTATTTTTCATTTGTTTTACTCATTTAACTATTAGTTTTCAAATTGAACAAGATAATATTCTCTGAGTTACTTAGAATTCTCAACTGTTTATGCTTTAATTCCTCTCTATATTGAGAGCTCGAGTGCCAGTGCTCGAGCACTTCCTAACACTATTGAAAATATTTTTATCTTCAAAACAATTTCATTGCAAACAAATTAATAATAAGTTTTCCTTCACATCAAAAAACACTTGACTTTTGAGACAAACACTTATTTAAACAAAAATTAAGATAATTTTCGGTCAAAAAACTTCAATCAAATCACAAATGAGTGATAAAAATGTTATTTCGTTTTCAATTCATTATTTTTATATTATTATCAAAACAACAATAAATTTATCACAAAATAAAAATATTATTTTACATTTCATCCCCTTTTCTGTCAATTAATCTATTATTTCACAAACAATTAATAACAAAAGTAAAGACTTGGATAAAACATTCATAAATATCACCTTTCACATAATGAGTGTAAAAATAGGCGATTATTTGCATCCATCACATTCGCTGTGACCTAATCGGGGATCAAATACCACACTCCAGGCATATACTAATGAATATTATATGAGTTTGTCTCTAAATATTGAATATCAGGGGAACTGACTATACAGTGAACTACTCTTAAGGAACGGTATATAAAACTATTTCTTCCAAAACACTTAAATCATTTAAAAATCGATGAAAAGGTTTGAATGATTGAGAAAATGATTAAATCATTGATTGCTTTATAATTGAAAGCAAAACGTAAGCAATGAATGAATACCTATATGAGTGTGAAATGACATTGTTTTCATCGATAGAAGTGGAGGCAAAGCAGAGGCCGTCTGTTTCGCACGTGTGGTTGGACTCCGCCGGACATATATCGCAGTGACATAACAGACCTGTCGGACAGTAAGTCAGGTATTAATAGATTGTGTAATAAATAATATAATCAAATGTTTTGCCATTAAATCCTTACAAAAACATTACAAAACACTTATTCATTGTTTTTCTCCTAATCTTATGTCAAAAACATATTATTTTTCAACTTTTTGTCAATCGTTTCAATGGTTTCCATAGAGACTAAGGATTTATTAACTATTTATAGACTTTAACACAAAAAGTGCTTTCAATTAAAGCTTTTAATAATATTTCAAATAATTTACTGCTTTTTCAATCAATTTATAAAACAATTGAAACAAAAATCAGTTTTAGATTTCATTGAATGAACTCTTGGTTTGAAGTAAACATTAACTCAAATGAAAAGACAATTAAATGACAATTAAATGACAATTAAATGACAATTAAATGACAATTAAATGACAATTAAATGACTCAAACATACCATAAGTTGAATGAAATGTCAAACAAAAGACAATTAAAAGCAAATAATTGTGAAATGATTTCAACTTTTTGTTTATAAAAAACATTTTCTTTTGTTTTTCTTTCAATCGTTTTATTGTTTAATAAAAATACAAAACAATTGATTGAAAGACATATCCAGTCGTCGATCGACTACTTCTTGAGGTCTTCTTCAATGTCTTCAATGTCTTCAATGTCTTCAATGGTTTGGTGTTTGTGTTCATCACTTGATTACAGACTTTGAACACAAAATCATTACTTATTTATTGATATTATTATTAAATTTGTAATCAAAACAACAAAAGCATTGAAAAAACAATTTATAGTTAAAAACAAATAAATAATTAATTAATGAATAGTTTTCTTATATTTTTGTTATATTTTTCATTAAAAACACTAAAAATGTATTGAATTTTGTGTAAAAACATCGAAATAATAGACATTATTGTGAGAAATGTTAATTCAAAATGAATGACGACTTTTAGGTCTCAAAAGGCCTCACATTAACTACATTTACATCCTTTGCCTCCCTTTCCCTCCCTTTCCTACGTATCCTATGTATAAAATCAATACATATTTGAGTCAAAGACGACGTATTTTATGGATATTTTTTCACTGCTTTCGTATTCAGTCTAGAATTCTAGACATCACGTGACCATAAAAAAGAACTTTATGTCTGATTCAAGTGAACTGACGGACAGTCAGTCGCACACCTATGCAGACAATACAGTCCACACTCAACACCAATACCTCTCTCTCTCTCCTCTTTCCCTCACTTTTGGCTTAGATTTCAATTCAATTAAAGATTTGTTAATTTTATTTGATTTTTATATTTTTGATTAAAAAGTGTTTAATATTTTTATGTTTTGCTTAAAAAGTATTCAAATATTATATGTTTTGAAAGCATTTGTCAGACAATTGAGTAAAAGCCTAATAATTAGAGACCGTCTGAGCTCTCACTCAAAGCCAGACTCCGAGTGCTGAGGGGATGACCCGTCTCTTCAGACCATTGAGAGCAGACATCCCTCACTTAATTGTGTCTGCAATGGGTCTGCACTTCAATCACAACAATGACATAGATTTGCAAACTTTGGACTCGTATTGAGACAAATGTCAGTCTATTTGACCCAAAGTTCAGACAATTGTTTGAACTTTTTGTTAACAAAAATCAATTTATTATTCAATTATTGATTGAATTTCTCATTAATTACAGAAACTTTGCATTCATTGCATGTTTTTCACTCATATTTCCGGTCTTTTTATTCATTATTTTTATTTAATTGGTTTATAATAAGCAGTGCTTTCATCAGATCAGTTAATATATTCATCATGTTTTGTGCAATAAAATTGAGCAAGATGCAATAATATACAATCATTCAAATAATAAATGTAAAATTGTTTGCAACGATAACATGAACTGCTGTTCACAACGAGGAAACAATAAAAACATTTTGTGTGTAAATTGGGTTTTTATTCAGTAGCCAGGGGTGGGGTGGGGAGTGGGGACACACCTTTCCCTTCCCCTCAGGAAAGTTCTGAATTGACGAAAATGTTGCATAAATTTTAGGTTTAATATAATATATACAGTATTTAGTCATACATTGAGCCAAAAATAGTGGTATAAAATATGGGATACCAAGTATCAATACTATCCACACCCCTGTTATAGGGGGTATAATACCTGCCGTCCCCAGGATTTAGACTAAAATATAACAACATTTCTTGAAATTTATTTAAATATAATAGCAATGTTAGCAATGAATTGGTTTTTATCTAACATTAACTCTAAAACATATTTCAATTGATTTAATGCTAAAAACAGTTAAAACTTCTTATAATAAGAAAATTTAAAATCTGATGAAAACTATTAACAGATTTATAATAAATCGTAAATTTTATTCAAAACCGGAATTCAAGTGAATTTTCAAAACAAAAACTTTTATATATTTTTAGAATATCTATTAAAAAAACAATTTATTTCTGTTTTTGTCATAAAAATTGTTTTAAAATAGTTTTGTAAACACTTTAAAACACTTAACAGTAGTTTCATATAAAATATAAATTGTTTTATTAAAAAATTGTTTCAAAAAATGCTTTGAAATAATAATTAAATTGAAATTTGATTTCAATATTAAGATTCTTATTATAAAATGTAATCACAGCTTAAGTTTTGACAAATATTTTACTTCAAAATGAAATACTTTTAAAAAAAGACAACTTTTTGTCAATAATTTTGAATTTAAAAAATAATTGAAAACATTTTATATAACAATAGATTTTGAGTAAAAAAATAAAAAATATAATCAAAAAATAATTTTTCATTCAATAAATAGCAATATATTTGATGTCATTCCCAGACATCAGATGACATTAAATGTTCAAAAATCGTAGAGTATTTGAGAGTCTATTATAAAAATGTTTATTAAATGCAAACAATATTAAACTTCAAAACCTATTGAATGGTTAATGACTTCATTAAAAACTGAAACTCTTAGACTAATGTCGACTCAAAACGACAACATATTAAGTGAACTCTAAATCAATAAATCATTAGTTTTTTTATTATTCAAAAGCATTAATGAATTTTTTGTACAAATGATAAAAATTGAAAAAACATTTCAATTTAAAGGTAATAACAATTAATTTCTACGAAATAATGGGACAAAAACTGTGAAATAAATCGTTTGTTAAATCAATAAATTAAAGTAAACTCCTTGTCCTCAATGAGACCCGTTGTGAGTGAGAAGGAAATGGATTTTACATTAAATTAGCGATAATTTAATTGTAAATAAAAATTATAACAATTATTCAAAAAACTATATAATTATTAATATTGTACTCAAATATGTACTCAAATATACATTTTGTTTGTCTTTTACTTTAATTTCAAATTATTCTCCAATTGTTTCAAATGTTTGAACACTTTATGTAAACAAAAATTATTTTTAAAATTAAAGTTTAAAAACATTTCAAATATTTTTACATATTTTATATAATTTATTATTAATTTGATCGCAATTTAACCACTAATTAGAGAAATAGTATAAAATACCAAATACTAGGAGTGATATGAAGTATGCGATGCATTCGGGCCTCCATTTTGGCCACCTTTCCACTCATCAACGTTTTTGATCTGTTGTGTCGCGAATAGTATTCTTTGGATTCAATTTAAAACAAATTAATAATCAGTTAATTGTCATCAAAACACAAAACACTAATCAATACCTCTGTTCCTGTAAAGTGGATTGGATTTCGGTCAGTCTGACCAGAGATCTGGCCATTTTGAGTTCGGCCGACACTCGCGTGCACTGATGACTACCGATGTCATGTGATTGGTTTGAATAGAAGTTCGCCTGAAGGGGTAAATAGATATTCAATTTCATGACATGACATATGAATGGAAAGGAAGGGAAAGGGAGGGAAAGGTTAAAAGATTAGATCAATATAACAATGAAATAGATTTTTGATGGATAAGTGAATTCATAAAGAAATGTAATCAATCGATGAAATGATGTTTAAATATATTGTTTATAAATATTCACACAATTTATCAAAAACTATGAAAAATAAAACATTAATTGATTTTCTTTCACTAAAAAATCGATGAAAACATTGAAAACATTAACAAAAGCATTGATTTTGTGAAAAACCATTTGAAATAAAATTAGAAAATGTTTTAAATATAAGTTTAAATAAAAATTATATGAAATCATTAAAATTGAAATCAAATTCATATAAAATACTAAATATTTTGACAAATGATTGACTCTTTGATTGCATTTAACGTTTAATAAGGATTTTGACTTCAATTTTGATTTTATGTATGAATTATATCAACAAAAACACAATTTTACGCAAAAACTATATATTCTTTGAAATTCTTTAGTGAGTCGACAATAAAGGGGTAAATAATGTGTAAATAAGGGGTTGTTTTGAATGTAAACGACTAAATGAATAACACATTCAAAGGTAAAATGTATTCAATAATTAGAATCCATTGAAATGTTTGTCAAAACGAAAGAATAGGTAATGTTTTGGTTCAATCATATGATAGGTAAGGAAAGGGATGAGAGCACAGGACAGGTATATAACAATTACCTGTTTCTCTGCATGGTCTGCCTGCCAACCAGTCACGTGACTGACTAAGTCTTCCCTGAAAAAGTTGGCCAAAGAAGGCGTGAGTGTAGGCACTGATGGCTTCAGAGATACAGAACTAATAGCCGACATATTGGCCACACTTGACGGCGGACTGTCGTGTCGGGTGGAAGAGATGACACTCTTCTCCGATTGCGGAGATTTATTGGGTTTACAGTTCATCAGTTGATCCAACTCTTGACGAATACCATCAGCGCTGTTATGGTGTGGATGTTGTGTCTGATAATGAGAGTGATGTTGATTGTGATGGGAAGGGATGTGATGGTGATGTCTGTGGTGATGGCCTGATGTTGAAACTGGTGACTCACTATTGACGCCAATAACCGATGCATTTCGGGGTGAGTTCGAGACCCGATGTCTTAGGGATTGACTGCTTTGACTCATATTCTTCGGGTCAGTGGCCTTAACGGTCAGTTGTAACGCCTGTTGCAGTGCTCTTAAGGCTTCTTCAGAAAAATTCAACGACAGGTCAGCCGATGCTAAGACTGAGCCGGGAGTTGAAGACAATATCTTTTGTAGGTTTTGTGTCTGAGATGGAGATAACGGTTGCGACAAAATCTGGTTTAAGAGCTGTTGAGCACTCAATGAGTTGTTGTGATTGTAATTATTAGAACTACTGATCCCTTGAGTCATAATTACATCATTTGTTTGATTATTATTAACAAAATTACTTTTATTACAAGAATTGGTTTGAATTGAAGATTCATTTGACGTATGGTTTGGAGACTTAAGTGATTCACGTTTTGCACAATTAGTACTACTGTTCCGCCCGTCACTCGTATGTCGTTTTGAGTCATTGTTCGCTCTCTCCGTCGTTGTCTTCAGCTCTTCGTCGCGTTTAGGCTGAGATCTAACACTACTATTGCTATTACTATTACTACCAGTGCTTGCGGTTCCACTGAACTTATTCCTTGCACTGTCTTTATCTCTATATCCCGAAGACATTTCATATGATTTACTGTTTGAAGACGTGACACATGTTTTGTCACTTCTATTATCACGAAATGAATGTCTTTCCGATTTGTTTGAATGGCGTTTATCAATGTCCTGCCATTCCTTCGGTTTCTCCCACTGAGAGACCTGTGTCTTATGGTTGTAATAATATTTCTTTCCCGAAGAGCTCTTCTGTTCCGACCAATCGCCGAAAGTCTTGCAATTACTGCGATTGGCGTTACTTTTGGTCTCATTATTCATGTCATGACTTAAATGGTTGTTAACACTCTGTTTATAGCTTTGCTTTGCGTCGGGAGGGGAACGGCTTCTGGACCTACAGTTTGAAGATTTCTTTTTCTCATAGTATTGTCTTTCTCTCTCCCGTTCCCTATCTCTGTCCCGATCTTTGCTTCGGGAATAAGATTTGTTGGAATAAACGCTTCGATTTGGACTCCAATTATCGGGTGAACCACTTCTGGACCGACTATTACTGCCATTGTTTGGTGAATAAGTCTTCCGATGTTTGCCATACGAAGAGTCGTTGCAATTGCTATAACTGTTGACACTTTTCGCCGAATATTTACTCATTGAGTCCTAAATAGACATAATTTAGACAAACATTTAATCATTAAATCAAAGAAATGACTAAAAAATGATTTCTTTTTCGTCTGAAGAGGTCTTAAATGCAAATCAATTGACGTTTTGGACAAACATTTAATTCAATGATAAATTGATTTAAGAGTGGACTCAATGAGTGACTCAACGGTCAGACAATGACTATAAATGGGTGGACTGTGGCCTAAGAGCTGAAGGAATGGTAGTATCAATGGCTATATGAGTGGTTATACCTCTAAGTGATGGTTCGATGACTTCTTATCGAAATACCTGTTTAGACACAAACACATCAGTTATTCAGACATTAATTGTAATTAATATTAATTTTAGTGAAAAATGATTGAAATTATTGTTAAAAACAAAAAACAATTTCAATTAAATTGAAACCAATTTATTGTAAAAGCGATTCAATTAATGTTAAGTCTTGTCATAAATGGCGTCTCTATTGGTCTCTATTGTGAGCCTATTGTGACTCAAAATGACTGATCATTAGTGAAGACAACACTAAACACATCGGAATCGATGTCTTCAGTGATGTCTTCACGTATTTACCCATCATTTAGTCGATGAAAGCATTTTCTCGATTGCATTACCATTAATGACATCAAACACTCATTTAATCATTAATTAAAACCATTTTCAGAGCATTCAATCAAAAACTGTTTTCCCATTAGATATGAGACTGTGTTTGCATACAATCCCATCACTCACTCACTAACCAACAGTGCAGAGGGACTGGCAGTCAAGTGCAGAGTGTGTTGCCAGCAGTCACTGTAGGGTAGGGTTGACTCCACTGTCCCATACATGCAATCATTTACTCATAGTTTGACTAAAGATTACATTTTTAAATGTTTTTAATCAAAATTCACTTTAATTTCAACTCTTATTAAAAAAGTTGACTAAAAATGTGTAAATCATTGGAGGAATGGTAGGAATGATAGGAACGGTAGGAAACGGTCCCTAATATTAAGCAAATATTAATAACGTTACTCAAAGATGGGCTGAAATTGTGTGCAAATGGTATGCCTTTTGTGCCAAACATATGACAGAAACAACTGTTCCTCTCATTTAACCCCCGATTCTGTCACACAATCTATGAATACATTGAAATTCATAATAAATATAAAACAAAACATTAATTTAATCTCAAATTACATAACATTTGTTAACATTTGTTATGATTTTAATGATTAATCAAATCATTAATTGATTGAAATGTTTGGCGTTTAGTGACAAATCACTGATAAAAATGTAATGCATTTCAGATGTCATTAGGTTTTCATCACTTCTGAAGACAAATGAGATTTCAATGAATAATAGTTTGACATAAAAGACAACAAACACTGAAACTATTGAATGAAGTATTGAATCACTTATTCATTCATTCATTAATTCATTGAATGTAAACATTATTTCATATATTTTTACAGTTATTTCACTTTTGGCTTAAATTTAGACCAAATGTGACCTAAATTTCAATATTGTATGTAATTATCGGTTATTTATGTCTTCACTGAACGACAGAAACACTGAAAGCCATTAAACGTTAAAATTATTTCAAATTTTATTTATTTTTAATTAAATTTCTGTTTATTTTTGTTTTGATTTAATTTAAATGCAATTAAACTCAAGAAATGATTGATTACTACTGAAAGGGGTATTCATTTTCATGAAAGGGGTATTCATTTTCATTTAAACTTATTTTCAATTAAACAGTGTTTTCACTATAGGTTTCCATCGACTGCTATGGTTGGGGATCGGGAGCCGAACGGAGGTCACCGGCCATACGGGCGGCCAATGTTTGCTTGAATTGAAAGCCATTTGATATGAGTTAGGGTTTGAATGAATTGTTTATTAAATGTTTATTCATTTGTTGATTAATACCCCTTCAGGTGTACAAACAATATGTCTTTTGAAAGGAATAGCCATAAATACAAACCCTTTGACTCAAATTCAAGTAATCTTTTGATAGAAATATATAACTGTTTGAGCACTGAATGGATATCCGAGTGTCAAGACTTGTGCCAAATCATCAAAAACCCTCATTTAAGGGGTATTTTATTTGCGGCCGATTGTGTGGCCAGAAATGATTTCTCGATTGTCTTTCGGCCCGAATATGAGACCAGAGATACAACAGATTGTTATGACTGTGAAGGCACTGAAACCCTCAAAATAGTTCGGGTCTTCAAGAATGACGAACCGCTCGGAGCGACGGTTAGAGTCGATGAAAAGAGTGGTGAAGTTGTTTTGGCCAGAGTTCTGGTCGGAGGAGCGGCTCATAGGAGTGGTGTTATTAATGTCGGCGACAGGATTTTGGAAGTGAACGGCATATCAGTGAGGGGTCGGTCACCGGTAGATATCATTCATTTACTCGAAAGGAATTGCAAGGAAGGGGTTATTTGTTTTAAATTATTGACCTCAGAGTGTGAGACCAGCAAATCGGCCAAACAGTGTGCGATCACAGTTCGGGCGCACTTTGATTACGACCCATCCACTGACCCATACATCCCGTGCGGAGAAATCGGTTTACCCTTTAAAAAGGGGAATATTTTGAATGTTGTGGACAGAGAGGACCCGAATTGGTGGCAGGCGTCGGGTTTGATGGACACAAACGAGAAATATGAGCATTCATTCGCTGGTCTAATACCCGGCCAACAGCTACAGGAAAGGCGTTTCGCTGCGATGCGAGATCTGAAGACACAAATCGATAGAAAACGTTATATTCAAATAATACCCGGATTTAAGTCCCCCTTTCGTAAAGCCGTTTGGGCGCCCCGTAAGGTCAAGAGAGTGATGTACGACGTGTGCCGTAATGTAGACTTCGATAGAGAACAGATCGCAACCTACGAACCGGTGGCCAAATACTACCCGAAACCTAATCTGTTTAGACCTATAGTACTGATTGGGCCGTTAGGTGTGGGTCGCAAAACACTGATCCAACTATTGTTAGAGCACAACCCAAACCACTTTCGTCGACCCATTCCTCATACGACACGATTGCAACGAAACTCCGTAAACAATGCAAACAATTATCACTTCGTGAGTGAAGACTGGTTTCAAAATGAGATAAAATTCGGGAATTTCTTGGAATTCGGTTCATTTAAAGGCAGTTATTATGGCATTCATAAAGAGTCTGTGCATCACATCATAAACTCAGGTTATGTTTGTTTATTAAACCTGAGCCCACAGGGGCTGAAACGCATTTATACGTCAGAGTTTAAGCCTTATATTGTGTTCATTCGTCCCTCTTATGACTTAAACCGTTTGATTCGCTTACGAACACAAAAATGTGATAAAAGTCTAAACAATAAAACAATTGAAGAGTATTTGCATTCAATGGTCTTTGAGTCCCATAAACACAACTATATGTACGGCCAGTACTTTGACATCACTTTAATCAATGATGAGTTGAGGACAACATTTATAAGACTTCTTCAGATCATCCACTCATTAGAAACTGAGCCAAAATGGGTGCCAATCGGTTGGATTCACATCAGTTAGGGATCGGTTAGATTTCAAATCAGTTATTAAGAGTACAAATGAACGACAATTTAATTGTAATTAAAAACTAATCTATTTTTGAAATACTAGTCATTTGTGACAAACATTACTCAAAGTGTTTAATATTAGCCCAAAACTAGTCTTCAATTGAAAGTCAAGTGAAGTCAATGTCTGACCAAATATTTTATATAAAATTATTTACAAAAACCAAATGTTTTCATAAATTTTAATATAAATTCAATATTTAATCAAAACTTTTGTGTATTTATTGTAAACTCAAAACAAAAACATCGAAACTATTAATAGATTTCAATCAATAAATATTTGAATAAATTATAAACAGATTAATGACTTATTTGTTTCCATTGCGGCGCAAGTTTTAGTTGAAATATGTGATCCACCGGTGCTTCACTTGAAGCCAGTCTTATACGAGTGTTCGGCAATTGGTTTAAAATATTCGCCTATTTTTTAAAGTCATATAAAAATTGAAAACTAATTGCAAAGAAATGTATGAAAACTTACTCTCGAATCGATTCTTTGACCCCTTTTTAGGTAATCCAAAGATTTTAGTTGACTTTCACTTAGTTTTTGTTTAATTGAATTGTTTATACATTTAATACCGTTCCCATCATTGGCTGCAATAGACTCATGATCTGAAGGGACACTCAATTGTTTTAATGATTCGGAAATTTCTTGATTATTATCAGACAATGGGTGACATATTGGACAAATAGGTTCCATGTCTTTAGCAGTAGACAGACATTTCTGATGAATTGAATGTTTGCAATGAAATACTAAGACATTGTCTTCAATGTTGAACTCATTTCCGCATTTCGGACATAATTTCAAACGATTAGAATTGGCTTTATTTCGATGTCCTCTCAAATCAGACAATTGTTTGTGTAATTCATGTAATAATAAATTATTAGTCGTTTGTAAAAGGATTTCCTCGTAATTGTAGTTCTCGTAAACAATTGTAAATAATTCCCTTAAATCGCATACCTGTCCACCACTGCCACCAAAAATTGAGGGATTGTTTATAATTGTTTCCAAAATTGATGTCAAACTCATCGATCCATTGATTCCTTCAATCAATTTAGTCATCAATTCATTCAATTTGTTATTAAAATTGTGTTTCAATGGATGTGTTTTCGCCGAAGATTTAATCAATTGATTGATTGTTAGCATAGACTCGAGTAAACACAACCAAAGAGTCTCCCTTTCCTCTGACTCAACCATTTTGGCCGCACATCGACGACAAAAGTCAATAAGAAATGTCATTTTAGTTTCAATTTGATCCCAAAAGCTATTTATGTCTGAATCGACAAACTCTTTGATGATTTCATTCAAATCTTTATGCAATAAATCAAACGCTTCGTTGTATTGCGAAGTCTTTTCGAGCAAATATGCCGTTCCGTCGGTTATGTTATGTTTCTTACAATACTATTCAAACAAATCATTTAAAACATTAAATATATTTGAAATGAACTCACGATTAAAGCAATCTCTGGCCGATAGTCTTCAAGAGTATTAAGTGCTTTGTAAACCAGATTTGGTTCAAATTCTGTCATCAATTCAAACAGTTTTTCTTGGATTTTGTGATCAGTTATAAGCGTTTGCTTTCTTTGCTCTTTGACGGTAAGGGTTTCAAAATTAATACTTCCGGTCGAAGGGTCTCTTTTGTGACGTTTGTTAATGTTTGACATCAAAAGGCCTTTCAATAACTGATATAAAACTTTTGGATTCACTTCAAGAGAAGTCAAGATTTTGTCAAATCTTTCGGTCTCTAAGAAATCCAAAAGAAATTTTGCGGAACTCTTGAAATCAATTTCAATTAGTATTTGAAGTTTTGAATAAATATATTCAATGAAAACGGCTTTCTCTTCGTTCGAGACATTAGAAGACATAAGGATTTTATTGATGTAATCAAAAACATGTGTCTAAAGAATAAATGGATAATCAGATCAAACCAATGATTTATTTCTATAAAACATACCTTTCCCTTCGGATTATTGAAATAATTGCACAGATTTAGACTCCAATTCCTATTCTTAACGAAAATGTATTCACAAATTGAATAACTAATGAAAAATAGAAATAAATTTGTAATGAAATGAAGAAAACATCGAAAAACACAAACAAATGTGAATTTTGAGCCATTTTTATGATTTTATTCTCATCTGACAAGAGTTCCACTTCTGATTGCAAGAGATCTAATACCACTCCTTCCCTCTCATCCGCACTGGATTTGTCTTCGCAGTCAAACAAGTTGTTGATTATCTAAAGATTATTAAAAATATCAGTAATTTTTTCAATTTTAATGATTTGTATGAAAACCTCTTCTAAAAGTGTTTTATTAACAAAAATAGTATTTCTTTTATTCGATAAGAGTTTTGCGATAAATATGAAGAGCTCTCCGACTTGTGTGGACTCGAAGCCCGGGTTTTCAACCATTACTTGAACTAAGATATCGATTAGTCTTTGCTTTTGATTCGCTCTATATTTCAACAAATTATAAATTGATTATAAAATTGAAACAAATTTTGACAAAACATACAAAAATTCATTTTCAATGTCATTATAATTCTCGAAAGCATTTGCAATAATATTTAGACAGTCTTTGGTATCAAAGAGTAGAAGAACTCTTAAATTGGGGAATGGATTCAGTGATTGGTTGTCATTGCCATCAAAATAAGGGTCATTTGGTTTTGTAATTTGAATTAAAATCTCTTTAATTATAGTTAACTTTTTCTCAGAATCTAACTCTTCATTGTTAGGGAAGGAACGGCCTCTCAATAGAGCGCTGACATAACCAAACAGTTTGTGCCCTAAACTCATAATATCTTCAGTCAATTGGTTTCCACTTCTTAGATATGTCTCCAATTTTTTGATCAATTCTTCAAAAGGTGTCAAATAATCGTCAAAAGCTTTGTTGTGAATGAAAATGATTGCATCAAAAAGACTATGTTTTCGGCAAACAGTCATCACGTGATGGATGTCCAGAGATGTGATGTCAAGACGTGTGACGACAGCCTCTAAGTTGTAAAACAATTCATTTTCTTCGTAAAGAGTAATCAATTCCTGTGCTATAACTGGACTCAAGTTTTTAAGCTCTCCTTTCAAGACATGCGGTTCTAATGACTCGAGAAATAGATTTTTGACGATTAAGTGCTCGGAATATCTGTCAAATAAATTATACAACATTTGGTGGTTGTCTTCAATGGACAGACAGTATTCAATGGATAGAGAGATAAGAGTTCTGAAGTGATTCTCTATTGAGAATGAATAGTCGTATTCAGAGGGCAGTTCAGCGCAGGTAGATATGATTGAGTCAACAAAACCATTGAGAATTGTATTGAGTTTTTCGGCGACAAAGAATTGCTTTTCACTCTTCTTTCCGCCCAAACCTATGACAGCCTTCGCTGTATTGTTATAGAAGGAAAGGGTGAGCGCCAGTGCCTCAACGTATTTGTTTTCCTCGAGTAAGAGATCTATCCTTTCGGTCCAACTTCTGATTGTAAACATATGAATAGAGTTCACTCCAAGAATCAATAGATTGGCCGAAGAGTTATTAGAGAAGGAAGAGTTTGTCACACAAATAGAGTGATAACAAGCCCTGTCCGCTGCGGTGGCCATCGCTCGGCTCACGTTTTGCCCATTTTCTAGTGACTTAAAGTGAGCGCTTCCGTAAACCATTGATATTTTGTCCACTTCTATGACTTCCAACTCTTCTTCAGACCTGACGTCCAAAACATGCATTTTCTCCAATTCATCGATCGTTACAATAGTTCTTGAATTCAACCAAACAATGGATTGAATCAAATACTCGACAGATATTTGGATTAAAGGCGTGAAAAGGATTTTAGTATTGCTTTTAAAGCTCGCCTTTTGAGTCAAAAATTGAATTAAAATTACAATAAATTTAAAATAATTTTTATATAAAACCTGAAAAAAATAAATATTGTTTTGTCGCGCAAAAGACAGCACCGGATCTATAACTCTGGTGTCTTCAGACATCTGGACCATAACAAACTGCCAGGCCAATAGGGGTAAAGTATCCAAATTACCCTTAAATAACATTTTCATTAAATATAACAAAACATATTTTTAATTCAATAAAAACCTTAAGTATTTGAGTGAAATGGACGGACAGTTGTGGCCGTAATGATAGTGCAATGACTTTAGTGACGGTTGCCATCGATAAGAGACAGATATTCTTAAAATTCAAAACTTCCCCCTTTGCTGTCGGCGGCAGTGATAAGGGTTCAATTGCCAGCACTTCTCCACGACTTTAATGAAATCAATAATTAATATTAAAATTAATTCTTTAAATAATAGACCAAACCTTCCGCTGAATATGCACTGAGACTCGACATCCTTTCGCCTGAAGTCTAGTGTGAAAACACAACCACTGGAGTCACTTAAAGCACCGAAATTGTTGTCCGACATGTACTGCAAGTATTGAACAATTGGTTCAGACCTTTAAACAACTGCTTCAGTGACTGACCTTCAGATGAAGAACTGTTGTCTGCGGTGAATGTAATTCATTCAAACGTTTAATCAACTCTCCGGACAATAGGTTCCAAAGAGTAACACATCCTCTGCTATAACCACAGATCAGTCGAGTGTTATCCTTCTTAATATCCATTGCAGAAACGGATCCCAAATCTTCATTATTACGAAGACATGTCTTCATTACTTGTCTTAAATCTGATTGAATTGACATTTAGTTAACAATTGATTAAAAATATAATTCAAACCAAAGATGAGGACAAATCCATGCGATGTCCCGACGGCTATATAATTGGTCGAAACGCACAAAACGGTTGGTTTGCCGGCATTTATTCGGTCGGTATTTGCGGACTTTATTTGTGCGGATATACTCTTCAGCACTGAATGTTTAACAACTGATCCAATGATGAAATCTCTTCTATTGTTTAGATCATTGGAGTGATGACCGATTGATGACCTCTGAAGACCTCTTGAGTCCAAACTACTTATCGATGAGTTTTCTGTTGAATCAATCAATTCATTGAACAAACGATTTGAAGCATTGATGCCATCGTTTGGATCCAATTCAACATCACTTGGAATCGAGTCGTTGTCCTATAGTTTCAATTGTTTAGACACCAAATCAAGACATAAGACACCGATTCTCACCTCATTTAAGATACTCTCGAGTGTAGGAAGTGGTCCATCGATGGAAGGAATGGCAAACTCTTTGTCGTCAATCTGTTCATTGAATTAATGGTTAAAATTTGATAATCAATTGAAAATCAAAGTTCAAAACCTCATCGAAATCTAATTCATCCAAAGAAGACATTTGTTTAACAAAGATATCAATTGAAATATCATTAAACAACTCATGAGTGAAGACACTTCTGACTCAAGTGAAGACAAATCGCTTTAAATGTTTGTAAACATAACCCAAAAACAGGTGTTTTTCAAAATAAGGTGTTTTTGGGTTTCCATAGAAATTATGTCAACAAAAGTCAAACTATTCTTCAGTTCTTTGAAAATCTAATAATCATTTGATTGCAGGACAGTTAGCACTGATATCATTAAATTAATGAATGAAGAGCTTGAAGAGAGTTGAAATGTTCACGTACTTAATAATTTACCCATTATTTCCATAGAGTTATAGTTTTATAGCATTAGTTACAACACAACTACATTAAGTACGTGGGTTTCTTTACTGTATGACATCACCCATTTATTTTTACTTTTTATATACATTGTTGATAAAGTTATGTATAAAAAGGGCCCACATTGAAGAACCCTGCTCAAGCTCTTCATTCATTAATTTAGCTATATGATAGCACTATCAGCACATTCACAATGTCAGCACCGGTAGATTTTTAGGGGTAAATAAGTTCTTAAGGATTTATTGTCTACTATTATAGTCTATTAATAGACATAAACTCAAATTCCCATTAATTTATGGACCAATTGTGTACTCCATTGGACACTTAGTGTCTGTAGTCTACCTGTGCTGTAGTTATAGATTAAATAAATTCAAAAACAGATTTCAATTTAAATATCAATTGTTTATTGTTTTCATATAATTATTGCAAAACATTGCAAAACAACACAAATTTTGATACATTGACACAAAATAAGCAAAAGTTAATACAGTTTTGAATTGTTTTGAAAAATAACTAAAATTTTTTAAAATAATTGAAAAATAAAACAAAATTTCTTCAGAAAAATGAAAACAAAAACAAATTCACAAAACTTTTACTCAAATTGTTTGAAACATTGAAGAAATTTATTGTCTCTTCCTTTGCTTTCTTTCCTCCTTTTGGGTCAGAATTATGAGAAGATATCTGAAAATATCGATGAAATCCAGGAATAAAAGCACTGAATGTCTGTCAAAACAATCAATCATTAGATACAATGGTTTGCAAGTATTGGTCAACAAATCCTTACGCAATGTAATCGGTGTCACCTCTTCTCCGCTTCTCAATGATTAGGTTCGTGTCGTACATAATGAAACCGCAGACCACGAAGAAAGCCAAATACAGGTGGATCTGTGGTTAAGGGGTATTAAGGGCTCAAATCAGTCATAGTTTATATCAATTTGTTTTCACTTTTTATCAAATTTTGATTATTTTTTGTTTAAAATTAATTATAAAAACAATCGATAATTAGTATTCAATTAATTGTTTCTAAGGGTGACTTTGGGATGACTAAGGGGTGACAAATGAATATTTATAAAAATCATTACAAAATAAAATGAATTGAAAAAACAGATTGCATTGAAAAGATCCGGAATATATGACTAAACACTTATTTCAAACTCAAATCCATTGAAAATTAATTAAAACATAAAAAACAGATTTTTCTTCAATAAAATCGTTATTAAAATAAAATGCAATAAAAATAGCATTCAATTGACGACCGAAGCACTGATTGAAACAATTTTATGGCAAATGATATGTCGTTTAAACTTTAGATTAGATTTCAATAAATGTTTTCACAAATGAATAAAACAGTGAATGAATACCTGATATAAGAGTTTGGATCCAATGAAGAGATTAATAATAGACATCATTAGCAGCAGTGAGAGGAACGACATGAGAGTTCCGCCCAAATAAAGCATTCTTCGCTGATCACTGAATACAGCACTCAATGAAAAGCACCCGAATATTACACACGTAGAGAGAAATGCCGTCGGAATTATCGTTGGGTTCACGAGAATAGTGTATTCCATGAGTGGTCCCAAACCCAGACCTAAATTTGGATCAAAAGGGGTTTAAACACAAAATAATTGATTGAATGACTGAATACCTGAAGCGAAGGCAAAGCCAATCAAATACATGAGTCGAGTCGTCCTATTCTTGCCGTCGTCTGGAGTCGAGTACAAAGCGATCACAAAACCGATTGCACACAACGCCGACAGAAACCCTCCCTTTCCAGGGGTTATAGGATTTTATTATAAATAAATTATAAAAACAATCAAAACATTCAATAATTACTTGTAATATATTAGTAAAGAGATGGACATAACCGCCGACGGCTGCGGACAACAGCGCGATAGCCATCGATGAATAGACATCTTTGAGATGACTCTGAATATGCGGTTCACTAAAACATAAATACAATTTAGATCTCAATTAGTAATCAATGTTTGAATCAGTTATTCAAATGTCAATACATTTTACGATTCAGTGAATTGAAAAACGAGTCAAAACTTGTGGCCATTATTACCGATAATAAACACCAATTGAATGCAGTTTTCAATACGTCTTAACGTTTTGGGAATTCAATACAAATAACGAGTGTTTGACTCAAACTCTGACTCAAAATGAATACACATTTTGGGGAACATTAGTGAAGAGACAAACGCTTTCCAGAATTTTCTATATTTTTAGTGCAAACAAATGCCAAACACTTTAAACGCAGAAAACTTTTGGTACTTTTGTATGCAATGAAGTGAACGGTATTTCAATTCAATTATAAGACATAAAAGTCTATTATTTGAGTAATTGTTAACACATTTACAAAAACTCTAAAAATACGTCAGTTTTTGAATAAAAGGCAAAATATTTTGAAATTTTTATACATTTTTGAAAACTTTCCGTAAATTTCATCACAAAATCATCAAATGATTCAATGATTCAATGATTTGGACTTTTTTTGCGTTAAATATAAGGAAAATAATATTAAATTGTTTTTCATTTGAAGTAATTTTTAAATATTTTTTTATTTATTAATAATTTTATTCAAAAAATGATTTAATTATAGATTTGATGACAATTTGGACACAAAATGCACTCAAATGTAGAGAATATTCAATCAATTGATAGCTATTTGTCTTAACTTGAGATCAATTGAAATCCTTTAGTGAACTAAAGGCTAAGACTTAAGAGGAATGAGTTCTCGATGTGATGTCAGATGTGTTGGCAGTGAAGACAATGTTGTCATTGCTTTCAAATACAGTTATGATTCACAAAATGAGAGGTTTTTTACATTCAAACGAAACAAAAGCGAAAAACTGATGAAAACTTTTACCAGAATTTCATTGAATATCAATAATACGTTGAATAAAAAGATTAAACAAAAAAATAAATCAAATCTAAAATCAAATGAAAAAGTGATTGAAATTCAGTTAAGAGACGACGGAATGGGTGTCAACGAAGACTCACTTAATAGTGATGTTTGGAAATCAGGTTTTAATTGATTTGATTTCAATTCAACCCTTAATTAAAGTTATTTTTATCACTTTTAGGCCAAACCCTTGTCGTCGGCGAAAAGGTATTCAATATCTTCGTAAACGCACCGACGGTTAGGTCTATACAACTTCCCGATTGCATAATGTCTTCATTCAAAGTCTATCCAAACGTTTGTTTAGAGTTTTGTTCACAAATTGATTGCAATTATTATTGGTTTAGACGACAATGCAATGAAGAGAAGGAATGGGCAGAAGTGGGACAGGGATTCTGGTATAACACTAAATGCGATGACATTGGCTATAAGTTGAAAGTGATTTGTGTCCCAAACAATGGCATCAAATCTGAGGCCATATCTGAGAATCCGATTGAAGCTAATCCAGGGTTTTGTCCGTTTGAGGAAAGACATAGGTTTTGTACAAATGACTCAACTTTTGGTACTTTTCGTGTCATGTCTTACAACATATTGGCCGACACTTACGCTGATTCTGATTATTCCCGAACTGTGCTCTTCCCGTACTGTCCTCCCTATGCACTGAGCATTGATTATAGAAAGCAATTGCTTATTAAAGAGATCATCGGTTATAACGCAGACATATGTTGTCTACAAGAAGTTGATTCAAAAGTGTATGACTCTGACCTCAAACCCGTTATGTCTTCACTATTGAAGTCAAACGAATCGACACCGAAATATGATTCAGTGTTCAGTGAAAAGGGAACGACAGGCGAAGGAATGGCTACTTTTTATAGCACTTCTAAGTTTGAATTATTGGACACAAAAACTGTTAGTTTTGCTGAAGAACTACAAAAGAATAAGATTTTCAGTCATTTGTTGGAAAAAGTAAACGAAAATCAGAAACTGTTTGAACGACTAATCACCAGAAAAGGTGTCTTTCAATGCACTCTTCTTAAGAGTTTAGATGACACGGAAAGGGCTGTGATTTTAGGCAATACTCACCTTTACTTCCATCCCAACGCCGATCACATTAGACTCATTCAGTCCTATATTTTTGTTAAATATATTGAAAATCAAATCAAAGTTTTGACAAAAACCGTAAGAAATACTGAAATAATTGATAAAACAGTCGTTTTTTATACTTTGTATGCAAACAGAGGCCCGAACTTAAAGTCTCACCAATTCTTTGCGGAGATTTCAATAGTTGTCCCGAATTTGGAGTTTTAAGACTAATGACCACTAAATCCGTTGAAAAAGATATCGAAGATTTCAAAAGCAGTAATAATTTGAATATTATTTGAAAAACAATTAAATCTTAAATGAATTACAGATTCAGACGAAACCATCGATGGCTTTGAAATGTCTCACGACTTAAGTCTTGGCAGCGGTTGTGGTCAACCCCTGTATACCAATTATACCCCCGATTTCAGTGGTTGTCTCGACTATATATTCTACGACACAAACAATATATGTGTCAAAGAAGTGATTCCTTTCCCAAGTCATGAACAGGTGGTTCAAAACATAGCCATTCCTAGTGTTGTCTTCCCGTCTGATCACTTGGCACTCATATGTCTTCTTCAGTGGAAATAACATTAAATATTTTATAATTTAATAATAAATGAGTTTTTATTCAAATTTTTGTTTGTTTTTTGTGACAAAGTTTGATATGAATGGCAGAAACGGTTCGCTTCTGAGTGAAAGACTCTTTCAAATCCTTTTGATGTCCAATCGGTTCCCAATCGTCGATCAGTTCAACAGAGGATGTATTACAAGAGATGTCCAAATGATTGGTCTCTTGTAATCTTAACGCCATATTAATAGCTCTGTTGACAGCCTTTCCCAACCCGTGGACCAAAATGTGGTCAAACTCTCCGCTGTCTAAACATTTTTGGCATTTCTTGGTTTGGATTCCGATATTTGTATTCATATTAACATTGAATTGATTTTTATGTTTTGACAAATGATTTGAAATCCTTTTATTCACAGAATATTCTTCAGAAGACAACTGTTTTGTCACCGATTTGGACGACTTTTCCGCAAATATTTCGGACATTATTTTGCTTTCAATTGAAAACACATTTCATTTGAAAAATGAAAACAAAAACAAAACATTTGTTCACAAAATCTGTGACAAAATAAATGCATTTCAAACCCTTTTCAACACATTTTTGGCACAAAATATAAATAATTGTTTAAAAATTGAATTAAATTTAAAATTGATTTTAATTTAATGCAAAAAAACATTTGTTTTAATCAAATGATGAGAAAAAACATAACAAAACAAAAATATTGACAAATAATTGTAAAACGGATTAACATTTCATTCAATACTTGAATCCGTTTTGCATTTGTTTTGCTTTAAATTAAATACAATTTTAATATAATTTTCAATTTAATTATATTTTTAGTTAAAACTCGTCAACAGTTCAGAAGTTTTACATAATTTAATGTATAATAAGATTAAAAACTTATATATTATTAAGAATTTAATAAAAAATTCATTTTTTCATAAATGAGTGAAAATTATTGGCAAATATGTTATGAAAATTGCATTTTAACCGCAAAACAGTTCAAAACAATGATATAATGATTGAATGCTTTCTAAAATGTGATTCACTTTTGAATTAATCGTAAAAATGAATAAATATTTATATTTTCTATCAATTAATGAATATTTTCTATTAATTATGTCTTTTTGTGTCAAATATTGAAAATATATTTAATTTTTGTATAATTTTTATATAAAGTCTTTGTTTTTCACAGTTTTCTAATAAATTACTCAATTAGTCAACAATTAGTCAACAATTAGTCAACAATTAGTCAACAATTGAGTGCATTTTTGCACTTTATATCTGCTGTCCCTGAACTACGAGTTCCGAGTTGTTATCGTTTACGGTCTCATTGATGGCCAGATCGGTCTGTTCTGCGTCGAGAGGTATGTCATTCTGTGAGGCATTAAGTGCTGAATCGTCAGTGATCTGCTGTTGACTGGCCTTCTTGGCCTGGTGGGTCTTTAAGTGCTTGGATAAGTGGTCGGAACGCATAAACCGTTTCAGGCATTCCGCGCATTGAAAACGTTTTTCGCCTTAAGATTAGGAAAATATTTATAAAACATATTCAAACACAAAGCGCTCAGACATTACACACCGGTATGTGTTCGTCGATGTCTCTGCAATTCATCGGAACGGGTAAACCGTTTGCCACAGAAAAGCCAATTGCAAACAAAAGGTCGTTCCCCTGTGTGCCACCTGAGGTGAGCTCTTAAATGAGATGTCTTTCCATAGACTTTATTACATCCGGGGATATGACAAATGTGTTGTTTCTTTTTAGTCTCACTATTCCTTCCCTCCCCGTCCCTACAATTAGGACAAGTACAGGCCACACGTCTCATCTTTCGTCCCGTTCCCACTTCACTGCCTGGAGTTGCCGTTCCATCGGGAGTGGAAACGGTAGTGAACTGCCCCTGAACTGAGTTCTGAACGGAAACATTGGCCGGAGTGGAGACCAACTGCCACTTTGTCGGGTCGTTGGGGTCCTGTTGTATCTGTTGTGTCACAAACTGTGACGCATTTGCAATCTGTATGGCCTGGACTGGACTCATAGGCCCGACCTGTTGACCACTGGAATTGGGAACGTTGGCCACTATATTACCGGAAGGAGTGATACTCAAGCTTTGAAGAGCTGCAGGAGAAGCAGATATCACTTGTTGTTGTCCTCCACCCTGTAGTTGAATGGTTTGGAGACCACCGACCCCTTGGACTTGAATCACATTCTGTGCTGATCTCAAACCTGACAATCATTTTATCAAACATTAAAACCAAATTCAAATTAAAGTACATTTGAATTCAAATACCACTTAAGCCCTGAATATTCAATGAATTTGATGGCCAGACGGGCGCTGATATCAATTGTCCGATTTGTCCGTTCGGGAGCTGAACGTTAGCCAAAACCGTTTGGCCACTGCTGTTGGACGAGACGTTCTGCGCGTTATTACTCTTCAAAGAAAATGAATTCATTTATAAATGTATTGAAAAATCAATCAAAAAATGAGTGAATACTTGATTCGTTTGATTTGAGTTCTGGCCTTCAGTTCCCGGTTCTTGTTTAATGGTTGGGGTGTTGTGTGTGTTGTTCGCCTGCGACACCTGTATGGGTGCCATTTGCATCTTAGGATTGGCAATAGAGGTATGGTTTTAATATTGGGTGTCATTTATAAAGCTAAATGTAATACCGATTGCATTTGAGGAACTACTTGTGCGGTCAAGTGCTGGATATTCCCTGCATTGAGTGATTGGAGCGCCTGAATCGGCAAATGTATGGTTTGGAGGATTGTCTGTCCATTTTGGGTGGAAATTGCCTGAACTGGTATTGTTTGTTGGACAGGGAGTTGAATGGTTTGGACAACATTTCCCTGCCGTACGGCCACAGTCTGTCCGCCACCGAATTGGGCTAAAGAGACGTTTCCGATGCCGGGAATGAACACCTGTTGCTGAGCCGACTGTTGGTTCTGTTGCGCCGACTGTTGTCTAACTACTGTCTGATTGGGTGAAGACAGCAATTGATTGCCTGAGAGTTGAATGGCCTGTTGGGTGCCGGGAATGAATATGGCCTCCTGTCCATCAATCTGGAGCTGTTGTGGTTGAAGAATGCTATAAATGCCGGCGTTTTGGGCCGCCGTTTGTGAGAAGATCTGATTGGATAAGGCATTGGCGGCGCTATGATTGGCCACAGATGTGATGCCTTTGATAGGCGTTCCCACACTTGCGGCAGAACTGACGACAACCTGTTGTGGATTTAGTTGAGTGACAGTCCCGTCGGGATTGAGTACTCCGAGTGTCTGTCCGGCCTGCACAGGGATCAGTTGCGCAAAGTCTGACGCCTGAAGCACTTGGTTCTGTCCGACAAGCTTTACAGTAGTGGTCGAGGCGTTGGGCTGACCGCTGCCCTCCGCTGACAGTTCAGAAGGAGAACCTATTTTACTACAAGTGGCCGCTAAGAGGGCTAAAGGCGAAGGTTGTTGTGATGTTTGGGCGGTTTGGCCCGAGTGTTGAGATTGTGTTTGAATCTGTTGTTGGGTTTGACTCTGAGATTGAGTTTGCGAAGAGTCCTATCATTTAAGGCAAAGGCGGGGTTAGTATTCACTTTTGTTGGGAGGGGTGCGCAGTGGACACACCGTCGGGTCAGACAGACTATGCATAACAACACCAACACTGCCTCTTAGGTGGAGAACATGGCTCCACAACTGCCTAACAGTGCTATCGATCTAACAGTGCTGTCAGTGCTTTAAGTGGCAGACAGTAGTGCACAGTCTTATTGAGTAATCGCACAGATAGTTATGCCTAACCAGTGATGCCCTACCAGTGCTTAATCATTGAATTATTACATCAATACAATTGTGATCCCAATCTCTGATCTCAAGTCTAAACTCAATACTAATTAACATAAACTGAAAGCAAATGAAAATGTCTTCAAATGAGTGACAAGTTTTGGTCATTTAGTCAACTCTTGAGACAAAATGGACTCAAAATATGAATCAATGGATTGAATGACAAAATTGTCTTAAATTTAATTACTTTTAAAACTTTTTTAAAAACTTTGTAATCAATACCTGATTATCGTTGTCCACAAACTCATCGACAGTTTGGTTACCATTAGGTGTTGTACTCATTACTCATCAATGAGTGACACAAAGAGTGAAAATACACTTAACTATCGATTAATTGATTTTCAATTGATTTGATTTAAAATTAAATATAAAATGAAAACAAAAACAAATAAAACAATAAATAAATTGGTATTAGTTTTGGACAGATATTAATCCAATGGTTGTGTTGGGACTCAACTCCACCTGAATATGTCGTTTGGCCCACAAAGAGGACGTCAGGGGCTGTAACGCACTCTATGTCTACTCTACCAGACCTTAGCGCCCAAACACTACGCACTCACATATAGTGCCGGCGCTCTCAACGGTCACACCCTTTGCCTCAAACTTTTTGATCATATATTTGGCCCTAATTTTCATATAAATTATATTTCATTTGATTTTTAACTGAAATTTGAATTAAATTTAATGAAAAATGTATTGAATTTGTGATTGAAATCACATTTAATGGCATTTTGTGCGCATTAATACTCAAATCAGTTGTTGTGTTGAGTCTAACCCTGGTCTCAGCCCAAGACTGCAAACAAATCATTGCTTTTGAACTCAATTTAAATCTCTTTTAAATCCAATTGATATCAAAACTAAACACAAAATTAGACACAAATTGGACTCAAATTGAGACCAAAATTGCATTAAAAATAGTTTTCATTCAATGAATACATAGTTTTGGAGAAAATGTAATGTTTTTTGAGTTTAGTTTCAAATGTTTTCAAAATTTTTGTATAAAAATAAATGAAATGAAAATTAAATACAAAAATGATTTGAAAATTATTATAAAACTAATGAAATATTGAAATAAAAGTGAAACGTCTTATGCATTACAAGACGTGGCGGTCAGTAAAGCACTGAAGGATTGGGAGATCCGTTGCCACCGTTGGGCACAACCATTGGGCACAACCTCTCTGTAAGTCTGGAGGCGTTTCAATGCAATTATAATATGCCTTCAATTGTCGGGTCTGTCTGTTCCTGAGCCACACGTGTGGCCAATACGTACTGACACACCCTTCCCATCAAGTGATCAACATTTGTCTCACAACACATGCACTTCATTCACAACAATTCACTTGCATTTCATTTGTGGCCAAAGAGTGGCTTCAAATTGCAATCAATTGTAAAGTGAATAACAATTAAGAGAAAAACCCCTTAAACCCCCTGAAAAGCCTTACCTTATGAACGGTTGACATAATTTCTCAAAACATTTGTAAAAATATGTGTTTTCTTGGCTTTCAGTCAATCGTTTGTGTCTTCAGTTCACTAATCACTCAATTGTTTGAGTAATGAATTGAAAGTCAATTAAAATAAATGAAAAAAATCACAAAAATATTGTGATTTAGGACTCAATTAGTGTTGAGTTAGTGTTGAGTCAGATATTGAGCCAAATGTCGAGCACTCGAGCACTGAATGACTGCACCGTTGGTTCACTCTTTGCAATGATTTTGAGGCCAATGAAGTCAAACAGCTTTTAATGTATTGATTGTACAAAACATTAAAACATTAGACAAACCATTGTTTTAATCATTAATTCATTCATTTGTTTCACTTTTCAATCAATTATTCATTTCTTTTAAATATAAACATATTTTTCAATCGTTTTTGTCATTAAATCTCAATAATTATCTCAAATTATCTTTTAATCAATTCATTGAAGAGTTTTTCAGACAATAAGACATTTGTAATGATTTCTCAATTGATTGTCAATCAAGAGATTTGAATTGAACTAATGCTAAGATAAATGTGCAAGGTTAATTCATTGCAATAATCAATCAATGCTTGGATTTATAAATTCAATTCTTGAGATACCAGTGCTATACCAGAATACCAGTGCTAACCATAGACTCTATGCCATAGAGTGCTAGGAATCAGTGAATTGATTAAAATTTTTATTCAATCATTTGATTGTCTTATAAATAGACTGTAAATCCATTGCAATGTTATAGCAATGAAGGGATAAAACAGATATTATATAATCATTTGGTCTTAACTTTTAACAATTAACAGGACCTCTACTAAAGACAGTACAATGTCCATGGTCATGGTCATGGTCATGTACATGGTCACATTGTCTTAACATCACCACTAACTCATCCAATTATCATCTGTAACAAGGTCAAGTTTAGTTAATTGAATGCAGATTTAGTTAATCTGGGATTAAATTTCTGATTATCTTAAAACTGGATTTGATTTGAAGTTTACATAAATTACGCCATAATTTCAAATGTATTTCATTTCTCAGACATTAGATGTCATTCAATGTCTTATTCACTCAATTCTTGTAATGTTTTGTATATACAGTGAGTAATGAATTGCTTTTGATATTAATTGTATGCAAACTGTAAACAGATTTGTTGTATTTTATTCACAATTAAATCACTTTTCCTTTAATTGTTTGCAATTCTTAAACAGTTTTTATGATTTAGTGTTCAATCAATTGAGTATTAATTCAATGCTTTTAAACCCAATTCCTGTCTCTTCTATGACTTGATATCACTTTTCAATACTTATTAACAATTTTAATAATTAGATAAACCAGAACTGAGAGGCCCTAAACCCTAACCCTAACCCTCGGGTGTTGTAAAACACAGACAAATGAATGAATGCTTTAATTATTGATTACTTTTTTAATTAATTAAAAACTTTTCAAATAAATGAATATAAAATTAAAATTAATTTGACATCAGATTTGAAATAAATATAACTTAAGATTAGTTAACATAAAATGAGTTTATAATTAATTGCATTAAAAATATATTCAATTAATTATAAATTCAAATCAATTCAAAGCTAATGAGAGAAATAGCCGGTCCTAAGGGGCTAATAGTGAAGCGCAGGTGAGAGTAAAGGATTGATGTGAATGCCCTGTCCTTTGCTAACTGTCGGGTAATTAACGCCAAATTATTTTTGTCTTTATTTATATAAAAATTATAAATATTTGGTATATTTTTGAGTAAATATTTGAATTCAACCCAAATGTCAGTGAAATGACTGAAAAAATGTTTACTTTTGTGTCAATTCTGTAAACAATTAGAAATAAAAAAATAAAAAACTTTTAATTTATTTTAAAATTTATTCAAAAATTTAATTCAAATTATAATTAAAACTATTTCTTCTTTGTTTGAAGTCCAGCGCCGGCATTGAATTTGAAGAGAATTATGTCCCCGTCCTCTACCGTATAGTTGCGCCCCTGTTGTCGATACTTCCCTGCGCTCTAATGGACAGACATATCATATAATAGTGAAACAATTGAATGCAAATCTAATAAACGGTTAATACTTTGCACGCATTTTCAGAACCCTCTTCCTTGAAGTCATCAAATTTCATAACCTCTGCCATAATAAACCCCTTTTCAAAGTCAGTGTGTATGCGTCCGGCGGCCTGTGGGGCCTTCGTTCCCCTCTGTGCCCATCAGAGCAGCAATAATGTCAAAATTAGTTTACATTTAATTTGAATCAAACAAATGCATCAATACTTGTATAGTCCAGGCCTTCACCTCATCCTTGCCAGCAGTGAAGAAGTACTGAAGTTGTAGAGCCTTATACCCAGTGGTTATGATTCTGTCCAATGCACTGATCATTCATTGAAACATTGAATCAAAATATAAACTCAAATCAAATATGAAATGAAATAAAAGAAGAAAAAGATTGAAAAGAAAAACTGAATTCAAATATTGAACTCAAAAATTGAATAAAATGTGAAAAATATTAATATTTAGTGAAAACTTATGTTAACTTCAGTTGTATTTCACGTCTTATATAATAATATACTTTAAGATTCAGATAATTATAGATTGGCTTTGGATTTGAGTTTTAAAATATGAGTTAAAATACAAATTCAATAAACAATTTATAAAACAATTTATAAATCAATAATAAAAAAGTGAATTCAATTGAAAGCAAAGAAAACCTAAAATACAATAAAAATAAATTCAGTTTTCGTTCATTTGTTTTGTTTTGCAATGAAATCAAATAAAAGTAATAAATATATTGTTATTTATATATGAGTTGTGTTTTAGTTCACGATTTGTGAACATTTTCTCAATAGACTTAAGACTTAAGCATTGAATTGAAATTTTTGTGCAAAAAATTGAAATACATTTATGTTTTCGCCAAAAACTCTGACTCAAAGTGAAACTAAGCCTTAATTATAGGGTAAGCGTTGAGTAGAGCACCGAAATAGCAGTAAATCACTGGTCCGTCAGTGCCGTCAATGCCGTCGTTCGCGGAAATCGTTATAAGAATTGCATCCATCGCTCAAACAAGGCATTAGACAGACATTGGGCACAAAAGCACCAGAAGCTGTGCCCAACTCTTTCTGCTCTCTCACTCTAAACCACTTATCAAACATTTCACATCTGAGGGAACTCTAAAGAATTGTTTTGTTCTTTAATTACTACAAAAGACAAGCACTGTATGTATGGGTCGGTCAGGAGGTGATGATTATAGACCTAATCATAAAAAGCATTTTCGCTATAATTAGAGATAAAAATATTTAGTCTTTATTGGGAGGGATGTGAGGGCTCTGTGAGTGCGGGTCTGTGAGGGCGTCCTTATGTGCCTTTGTTTTAGTTTAAGACAAATATATCAAAGAATTCAATTAATTCTTATTAATTTATGGCAAATCTAAGTATAGCCCTGTGCTGTCTAACTGTCCATTACATGATGTCTAACTGTCCATTATATTGAAATTCTTGGGAAACATTCAAGAAATTACTGAAAGTATTGCAAAAAAGAGTCAAATATTAGAAATTGAATTCATTTTAAGCCTATTTTGAGTGAAATGCCAAACATATGAACAATAAGTGACTGAAATCTAAACCAAAAGTATTTGGTTTTAACCCAATTATGGACAGAAAGTGAATGCCTTTGAATGACAAGCGATTCAAATGGAGTTATGTTTGAATAATAGAGAGATTAGGGATTGCTTTCACTTCTCTTCTCTTCCCTTAATCTCTTGGACTAACACTGAGTTTCAAAGCTTACGAATCATATAATAAAGCAGACAATCATTGGATTCAAGTTTTGTGAGCGACTGAGAGCACAGTTGAGACCACAGTTGAGACCATTTCGGTTCAATAGAGTAATGGATTTGAGCTTAACTTTTGGATTGAGTTAAATGTCAACGAATTATACCATAAGTAGAGTTCAAAACCAACCAATGCTTACATTTTTCATTCAATAATAAATCGCAAATATTTGTCAGACATGTGTTGTGTTATGTGTTATGCAAATGAAGGCACCGAACGATACATTAAATATTTGATTCAATAAGTGATTTGAAACCAAATATAGAGTGAGTTTTGTATTTGTTTAACAGTATTTCAATTGAGTGTCAAATAAGTGATCAGAAAGTGATCCACAAATAAATACCTTTGAGTTTTGTTTTCGTCTAAAAATCTCTGTTTGTCTTCGGGAGTCATAGAAAGCAATTTGTTTTCAAGTATACCACTGAAGGGTATGACAGCAGCGCCGGTATCGTTGGCATCAATCCATTCCTTCATTTTGATAAGCCTTCAGACAAAACACAAAATCAATTGAATAACAAAATTAATTGCAAAATAACGTAATCTTTGGCTCAAATGACTCATTGCTTGACGTTTTGACCCGAACTAAAGGCACAGCTCTGACACTCATTAGACGCTTATTATTTGAAAACACGACTCAAATGGCAAACAATATAACCCGGGGTTCGGATAACTAAAGGTTTGTGAAATACCCGAAGGAGTTCTCCAATGACTGAAACATTGGACTCATTAGACATTATTTGCAATCAAATGAATGAACAGATGTTCAGAACTATTATTATATTTACTCTAAAGGGGTAATAATGAATATTTAAGGGGTTTAAGGGGTATTAATAAATAATAAATACAAACCACTTATTCTTTTTGCGAATGAAGTCCTTTTCAGACAAATTAATCAAATATATCATCGGTTTTGACGTTAAGAACAAATGTTTGTTCAATATCTCAATCTAAAGACACATTAAGTGAGGAAAGGGTTATAAAAACTTATGAATCAATTGAAACCTCCGTTGCATTCCATTCCCCAAATCTTATGTGTTTTTTCTCGTCGACTAATAATTGCTTTATTTTACATAAGATATCCTAAAAAACGGATTTCAATTAATAAGCAAATAATTTGATGCAAAAAGTGTTCACATATTCTGCTTTGTCTTTCTTTTCACCCCTGAGTACAGTCTTTCCCAGTTTGTCGACGACAGCCATCAGTTGTTCCTCATCTTTAAGTCTCAGTTCTTCATTGATTATCTCAATATCTCTGACAGGATTGACGTCTCCCTCAATATGGATCACATTTTCGTCATCAAAAGCCCCTTAAAACCACAAAAAGCAATAAATGTCTGAATGTCTGACCAATTGATTGGTTTTTGTTAAAAACAAAAGTTTTATGCAAACAAAGGAATCGTACAAAAAGTACAGACAATAACACAATTAATAGAGAAGATTGAATGGATATCTACCGGTGCTATGGAGCTATAATTATCGGCGATGTGTTCGGCACAGGAATGGTAGGCAAACACATATTTATTGGCACTGAATGGACTCAATATGAGTTCAATACAATATTTCATACAATTTAATACACCCTCCGTTGCCTTCGAGTCCTAATTTGACAGAACCTATAATTTTGTTGGCATTCTCTGAGCGGACAGTAAGGGAACTGAAGGGAACAGTAATAGATGGATGACATTAGAGTTTGGAGGAGAGAGTAATCATTTGTTATAATCTGGTTCTGGTTTTTGTGCTTTTCTTTTCTCAGTCTATTCCTCTACTCCTGCCATACATTTAGCGGCGATTCAAACAAATGTTAACTTTTTTATGACTGACTCCTAAAACGTGTAAAACTTTTGAATCACTTTTCGTTCACTTTCTTTAAAGTTTAATATTTTTAACGAAATATTTCTCTTTTATTCAACTGATGAACGCATTTCTCATTTTTCTTACACCGACTCTGGTATAAACTACTCCACCCTTATCTACATATTTGCTGTTATGGCAGACATCCAGGGGTTGATTGACTACAAATTGATGAGAAGATCAATGAGAGTCTCAGTGTTTAAGGACTTTAAAAGCAATTTATTTGAGTATTTGCTACCGATTTCTCATTTAATGCAAAATGCAATCAAAATAACCTAAAATTGACCAAAATTTTAGTTTTCATATAAACTCACGATATATGCAGTGATTATAAAATAAATCTGCGAACCTGTCGGCCGCCCGCAGGGAGAGGTGGTTTGGTTCGGCCCTAACCCTGATATCAATGATATTTTGAACAATATTTTCAGTCAATATTGACTTTTATTGCGTTAAATACAAAGAAAATTTAAAATTCATAAACAATTGACGCAAAGCTTGTCTGCAATTAATTATTACATCAATTGATTAAACGTGTAATAAAACACACAATTTTAATCCATTGCCACAATCTTAGGCTTTATAAGAGCCATAGCACAGGTATTACTCAATTTCACTCAACTTTTCAATCCTTAAAAATATATATTATTTATCAATAATAATAAAAATTAGAAAACATTTGAAAAAGAAAACAATAATTGAATTATAAAAGCAAACAAAACATAAGACTCACTGCAGAGATGAAAGATTGCATCGCAAGCCTTGATGTGAGACAAGAAGGCATTTCCCAATCCCTGTCCCTCACTCGCGCCCTTAACCAGACCTGCGATGTCGACCACATTGAGAAACGCCGAGACTTTGCTGTAAGAAAAGCCAATAATTGTTATTAATTTCTGTTTTGATTTATAAATGAGATAAGGATTGAGTGGTAGCCGACCGTCGGCTAAGAGGGAGGGGTTTATTCGCCTTCGGTTTGAAATTAGTTTAAAATAGACTTTGAATTACAACAAAATTGTTAGTCATTTGAGTGCAAAAAAACTTAAGATTATTATGAAATGTAATGTAATTTAAGTGAAACGAAAAAATCATTTATTATTAAAGCGAAAGAATTTTAAACGTTTGTTACGTTTAGAGGAAAACAAACTATTCGTTGCCGAACCCAATCCCTAACCCAGGGTTGAGAGCACTAGAATGAGAGCACTTATAATAAATAACTACAGTATTTGACACTTTGGGATAAAAACTACAGACATTTGAAACCAGATTTGTTTGGATATAATTAAAGTATAATATTTCTGACACTCTTAACAATTAGTAGTTAGAAAGCAATCAATGAATACAATGTCAACAGAAACTAATAAATCAATGCTTTTTGACGTCTAATGCAATGTCTTTTGTAATGAAAATGCATTGTAAATGAAAACTAATCTTTTGATTCAATAATGAAATCATTGTTTAAATGAATACTTTTATGAAAGAAATTAATTTAGTTTAAAATGAAATTATAGTCCGTTTTGTTTGTGTTTGCGTTTTCATTAGACATTAATATTGTGTTCATATAATTGGATAACACTTCACAACATATGATAAGATTGAGTGCAAAACACGATTTCAGATGAAAACTTAAGTCTAGTCTTAAGGGGTGACCAGCCTTTCAACGCATCACTAAAATTATATCCCCTTTAATATCACTTATGGCACGAAACGGACCAAAAATAATAGTAATAATGAAAATAATAATAAACTCTAAGACTAAGTCATAATTTTCACACAATTTTCGCACTCTTTTAAATATTTTTACAATTTTTTTTAAATTTTATTTTTTAGTATTGAAAACAAAACAATCGATAAAAAGGATATCATTTTGAATCAATTTTTTCACAAATATTGTCAGAAATTTATTGAAAAGGACTTTAATTGCTTTTAAAGCTATCGTTCCTCCGGATCTGAAATGTGGGCAAAAATGGGCCGACATTTTGAGTGCTGTTAAAGAAATCTATTTTATATTTGGGGAGAGTTTTGGTAATGTTTTAATGAGATTTAGTTCATAAGCGAAGGTAAGAATAACAGAGATTTTGATGAATTGTTGTGTTTTGTAGATCACAAGTGAGATATTATATACGTTTTGCACTCATATAACAAACTGAACCAAAACTAAAGCCAATCTAAACCGTCATCGAAGTCATGATTTATTGTATATATTGTGTATATATTGAGCCCTATTTTGCAAAACTGTTTCATTCATTAGTTATACAAAAACGTCTGGATTTGCATGAATTTCAGTCTTTTGTCGATTCAAACAATGTATCAAAAGTTTGATTCAAAACATAAATACAATATTTAGAGAAAACTTTTTGCAAAAATTGCAAAATAACTGCAATTTGTTGTAAACTTTTGTTAATTTTATTATAACTTGAGTTCAGATTATTTAATAAACAAATTCAATAAAACTATAATTTTTTGATTAAATAACAAAAATATATTTTTTTTTATGAAAAACAGGTTAATTTGAGGAATGGGTTGAGTTTTGAACTATATTTCATTTGACAAATGATTTTTAAAGTAAATTATGATATTTTAAAATCAGTTTTCCATTGATTGTAAGAAATATCAAATTATAAGTGATTTTTGTAATTGTTTTCAAACAATCATTTAATGAACTAAACAGTGATTCACTTAAAATGTTTTCAATTGATTGAACATTAAATATGATTTGAAGACAAAACCACTTAATTGTTACTCAAATAACTCAATAAAAGTTGTTTTCATTCAAAGTCTGGAAAATGTCTTCATTTAGACTCAAATGCATTAAAAATCAATTAAAATAAACGCAAAAGAAATACAAAATAATTAAAATATAATTACATTTAGTTTATAAACGATTGGTATTGAAAGCACCGATGCTTTCATGCCTTCCATTAAAAAGAAAACAAAACTTATTTGTATTGAGTTTTTACTAAAGATTATGAAATATTTGTAATAAATGTCTGAAAAATATGTTTTTGGATAACTCGGACCGAAATAACTCTTACATTCATCACTGTCTGGCACTTAATTGCCTGCAATTCAGGCTCAGGTATGGGTGACAGCCCTTAATTACATGGCTTATAGATGTTTGCAATTAATTTGGAAATAACTTAAAGTTTTTAGTTTTTATCCAATTTTCGTAGACTTTGTTTTACTAAACAATATTGAAGAGAGTTTAGAGCCCAGGGATGTATCGATTGAATAGAAGAGCAAAAGCGGTGTTAGAAATGGTGGACACGATTGCGAGCAACAGCTTATAAATCATTAGAGCTTTGAATCTTTTGTTTTAATTGCAAACAACACTCAAGACTGGAATCACGACTAAAGAAAGTGAATCACGACTGCAAAACAGCTGCAAACGGCGCCAATGCATACACACATCCCTGTGCTCACAGATCACTACTTTTTATCCGTTTATTCTTACAATTTTTTAATCAATACTTAAAGTTCAATACATTTGAGAGAAATTCCAGTCATTCAGAGATTTATACACTTTTTTCGCAAATATTTATAAAGTAATTGAGAAAAAACACGAATAGATATTGTAATACCTGAGCGGTTGGAAGTATTGGCACAAGAAGTCAAACCTGGAGTCGGGAACTGGCACTCGACGTATCTGAAAGTTAACCAATACTTCAATTAATTATTTAATTATTTTTTTTAATTAAATTGATTACAAATTAATACAAAATTTTTGTTGGTTTTTGTAAAAATCAATTAAAAGTATTAAAAAATCGGTTTTTAATGTTGTTTTCAATTGAAAGTCATTTTTGTTTAATGTTTTGAAATTAATTTTAATGAAAACAGAATTCAATGAAAGGGTTAAGCAATTCAGGGGTTGTTTTGATAAAATATCGGTTTTAATTGCATTAAAAATACTTTGAAGTATAAATCGGTGGGAATTAGTGGTTCTTTTCCGAAGGAAATGAAATGAATTAAAATTTGACCCCTTATTGCCCCTTAAAACCAATTATTTATAACAAATGTAAAACAAATGAAAAAATATTTTCTCATGTTTTGAATAATGTATTGAATATTCAATACTTTCTCTAAATTTAGCAAAACTTTAATCAAATTTATATTAAATTACAATTCATTCACATCTTATGTCGACATAAGTGTTGAGCACTTGATATGAATTAACATAACTTCAAATCTCAAGGAAATCGACTCATGTTTTCAAACAATTATTAGATTTCATTGAATTTCAGAATATTTTTATAGAAATAATTAAAATCTAATTATTTTTCAACAGATATATAGAGAAAGAGGGGAACAGTGTATAAGACTTTGAGGGAAGGGTCCAAATGGGAGAACAGTTTAGTAGTGAAGACAAAATGCTTTTGAAGGTCAGAACAATTAGACGATAAGACCTGTGCTCTCAGTCTCTGAGGAATCGGTTCTCGAAAACACATATTTTATAGCAATTTTCAAATCCAATGAAAAGACAATTAATTTATTAAATATTTTGTCATTTTTTTAATGTTTTTTTTGATAAATATTTAGAAATGATTTATAACTGAAATACCCCTTAAAAGGGGTGAAAACAAAAACAATACTTATTTTCATTTGGATCTATTGTACAAAACGGGAAGTTCTCGGCCGAGGCTTCACTCGATGTGAGGACATTGAAAAACGTAGACTTCCTGTGGATAAGAGACAATCGTTTGGTGATTGGGTGGTCAGTGGTGTAAGGGATGGGAGGAAAGGTAGACATACCCGACATTAGGGACTCCGACGATACCTACCCTAAGATTGGTTGATATTCGGCCCAAAAGTATTGCCTTCTCTTCACTCTTCGAGTCCTTCTTCGGTGGCATTGCTTTTAAATAATGATTTGTTTTGTTTACAAACGGTTTAAATGTTTATTAAATTTAATTGATTTTGATTTCAATTAACTTTTAATTTAATTATAAATGAGTTTATAATTTGTTTTGATTTGAATAAAAGCCGCAAAAATGGCTGACATTTACAAACACGAGGTCTGAATACAAGGCTTAGAGACCGACAGCGCATGCGTTCACTCGAAGTCACAAAACATATGAAATATTTTCTTTCGGAATATTCTGTGAATTCTTGTCATTTGAATCACTCTTTGAATAATTGTTTCAATAATTGATAAATAGTTTCAAAATAACTCAATATTTGAGACATTTCTTCAAAATTTTATTTATTTTTTATCATTTTCTTTAACCACTCATTAAATGATAGTTTTTTTTACCAACAAATCAAATGAATTGAAATTAATTTTATTAAACATTAAGTTAAGAAAAGTTTTGAAAATATATTATATTTCAAAGTTTTGTTACATTTATTTGAAATTAATTACAAATTTATGATAATTTTGATAATTTTTGTGAAAATATTTGAAAGTTTTAAATCAAAGGCAAATGTTTTGGTAATAAAATGATTTTAAAAAATAGTTATATTTATAACTTATATCTCATGTCTTATACTCTTATACTTTGCCAACAGTTTTGTTAATTATTGAAACAAAATATGATATAAAAGCTAAACATTTATAAAAGTTATCATAAATCTGATCAAACATGAGATCATAGACCTGATCAGAGGTGCGACTTCTTATTTGTGCTGTTTTTTGGTACATAATTGCAAATCGTTATAATGAAGATAAATATGTCTTCGGGCACAAACAATTTGCATCCATAAAACAGCGCCATTGGCTCCCAATGCCAGTGAAATGAGCCTTAATATACTGTTTTATACTGTACTGCAGTGGTCGTTGTGTTTGAGCCCAACTTTACATATAAATGGCATAACATTTATCTCTAGTTTTCTAGTATTTGCAGTTCAATCGGTACTACTATTGCAGGTGTTCCTCATGGGTCGGACCATAGACTGGCAAAAGTGCTCACTTATGTATGCTGTCATCCGGAAAACGGGTGGGACTTGAAGTCTATCAGCACTGGTAGTTTTATCTGTGCTTGATTTGGAAGCCTGACTAAAATGTGCGCATTTCTCAGCTTTATATCAATTGATGTTTAGTTAAGACTTTGATTGTTTGAAGTCATCTATCTTTGTATAATGTGTTTCATTTGTTTCAATCTTTTCTTCTTCTTATGATTTATTTATTTTTCTTCACTCTTTGTCTGTCTTTTAATTTCAAAGTGTAATCATTTGCTAATAAAAACTTTATTCAATTGTCTCTCTCTTCAGAAGAATAACCATTTTCTGGTTCTGAAGACTTGAACTGATAATAGATTTGAAGAATAAAAACTGTTTTCTCAGTTAATGGTAATAATTATTGTCACTAATGAGGCAATTAAGGCATTTATAAAATTAAAAAGTTGTCCATAAAGTGAGACAGTTATAAGTTCTGGTGCGCCTCTAATAACCATTTGAATGGTTTGGCAAATCGTCATTAACTAAAGGAAGCAATTCATTCAATATCTCAGCAAAGATTTAATTAAACCATTTGTTGTAAAACTATTTTTCAATTACTTTTAATACCTTTAATATTTAATTCAAACAATCCATTCACGCAATTCACCCCTGGTTTGTGACATTTGCTATATTTTATTGGATTTCAAATCATTGCTTTCAATAGTGTTTGTTGTGTTGAAGACTGAAATAACAATTCATTTTATAGTAGTCTTTGAATGTGACGATTCAGTGGCTCTCAAATGCAGGTAAGAATTAATCATTTAATTTATTACTCATTTTTAAATCAAGTGTTTATTGCCTTTCATTGCAATTAACAATGTGTTCAAAGAGTATGTTGTGTTCAGAGAGTATTAAAAACTTATGTAAATTATTTGAGCGCCGTATGACTACTGGTGTGCTATAAAAGTAAAAAATTAAAACCAAAACCACTGCTTAAAGCCATTTGACTGTTGATTAAAGATTATTAAATTTGTGTTTATTATCAAAACATAATCAAAGATTCATAAAAACTATTTGATTAATAGATGTGATGGCAATGATTTAGAAATTTAATTAGAAAAGGGGACAAAATGAGGCAAAAGGGGCCGAAGTTTCGCGAAAGTCGTTGGTTTATAAAAAAATATTATATTAAAACTAATGATAAGTTTTAGACCTGAATTGAAGTGTAATTTCTATTAAGGAGTCATTTATTGCCAATAATTAATCGTTTTATTCAAATAAAGTTTATTTAAGTTTTCATGAATTGATTCATTGATTCACTGATTCACACGAAAAATGAGTTTTTTCTTTGCATTAATTTTATGCATTCATTAATACCATGTTTTTCCCAATTATAGTCAAGTATTAAATGTGAGATAAAAACGTTTAAAAACTAATTTGTAATCAAAAACTAATTAAATTATGAAAAGTAATGGCGTTTTTCATTGAAATACTCTCATAATTGTCTTCACATTCAAATTGAATTGTTTTCAAATAATTGCAATGAGATATCAAATCACTTATTATTTTATGGTTTAATGTTTAAGAAATTATTAAAAAACGCACTGATTTTAAGGGTGTTAATAATTGCCAAGAGCTGATTAAACACTTACCCTGGTTTTTTGGTTATCGAGTAACACTAAACCTATTGATAAATACCCCTATTTTTATATTTTTATTCCCTTTAATATGTTGTTTGCTTAAACACTTTACACAACCTTTTCTGTCAAAATGCAATTATTTTTCAATGATTTTTAGATTTGATTTCTAATGTGATTGCGATTTAATCGATGAAAATTTTGTTGAATATATTAATCCCTTCAATACATTAAGTGCTAACATTGAGTCCATAAATAAGTTATAGGAAAGGGATATTAAATCACAATAAATATGATTTACATTTACTTTAAATGACTTTTTGAATCCATTTATTATGAATATTAAAACGAAATAAAAACTGAATATTAATTATTATTTTCAAAATGTTTTCAAATGATATAAAAAACGATAATTTATTGGATATTTATTGAAATTATTTTAATTACACAAAAAAACTAAAATCAAAATCAAAAGGCAATTCACTGTTAAAAACTATTTTATTTAGTTTTGACACTAGTTTTGAAAGTAAATCAAATTGAAGTCCAATTCTTAACTAAAACTCATATTAATTACAGTATTCACGGCTCACACCCTTATTTTGATAGCACAGGTATTTCGATATTATAATTGCGCTTAAATTTATAACTAATAATTACTTTTGAATAAAATTGTTTTACTTTTATCTCATTTTCTGTAAACTCTTTTACAAAAGCTATTTATCAGATACTTGTGCTGTCTTTAAGTGTAAATTTACTTAAACTTATTGTTTAATTGAAAAAAAATTAAATAATAAAACTGTTTTAAAAACTTTTTGTTTTGTTTCAATAATAAGTTGATCTTTAAATTCAGACATAATTTCGGTTCAGAACTGAATTCATAAAAAAATTTAATACAAATGAGAGACAAAAAGAAATAACAATAAAAATAACTTTTAATTTAATTTCAAAATAATATCTTATTTTCAAAACTGAAGATAAAATATGTTTTTAATAACTTTGAACTCTATTGTCTTATTATTTAGTATTTAGAGGTTATTTAAGGGGTATTTAAAAGTTATTTAAAATTAAATTTCGCTTATATTTTGTTGTTGTCTTTGATAATGAAAATATTGTAAAAAACAATTCACAACTATTTCTGAGAATAAGTTTGTCTTTAATTTGCTTTTAATTATAATATTTGGTATAAAATTATATTAATTATAAGCAAAGTATTCATTCAAAAGCAAAAACTATGAAAAAACTGTGAAATAAATTATAAAGTTTTTAACATATTATAAATTAAGCCATTATTTCCAAATCAAGCATTCATTGTGAAGACGACGACTCGATTGTCGCGTTTCCTGTCTTCTCAACACTTGTCTTCTGATTGCGACCATACTATCAGAACCTACCGTTCCTTCGGGTTTCGCAAAACAATTAAATAATAGTTAAGTTTAAGTCCCAAACGTATCCTTAATTAGGATTACTCTTACGTTTTGTAACAATAATTACTTTAAGAAAACTTTGAGCTATTTTTCAGCGATTTTTCATTAATTATTAATATTATTATCCAAACCCTTCATAGTCTGTCGATTGTGTCAAATCTATTTTTAATTATTTCAAATTACAATAATAATAAAACTTATTACCCTTACACCCCTCTCCCCTCATCCCTGTAAACCCTATTATCACATACCCCTGTGAGCATTGCTATCAGTTATTTTGGTTTTGGTTTATTCATTGATATCTTCTCTAATTTAATCAATAATTTTGTTGAAAATGATGAATGAATTTGATATAAACTAAAATATTATTGGTTTTATTTTATCTTATAATCAATCGTTAAATCAATTTTACGATACTTTCATTGAATTTAAATTTAATTCAAATGCTTTTAAATGCTTTTTATAGAGACATAAAAATAATTTTTTAATTTAATAAAATTGAATAACATTTTGTGAATTTGTTTTAATGTGTTTTTAACATAAGTTTCAACAAATATCACTCAAAACGTGGGATTTATTTGTGAAATGAAAGCAAAATGAAATATAATTTGATGTTTGCATAAAACAAAAAGCAATTAATTTATGGCTTAAATAATCAAATCTTTATAATCACTTGAAAACAGATTTAATCTCATTATATATAAAATATTTGTTTAGATTTACAAGAAGTGCTAAAAAAGCAAAATCTTTTGTTAGATATGGAAAAAATGCATCAAAACATTAAACACTAAACACTAGACATGTATTATAAACTCATTTTACTTTTTAATTTATTTTAATTCACAAACAGATAACCAAAAGATATAATGTGTTTAGAAATTAGTTGAAATTAATCACGACTTGAATGTGAACATCGATTACGACTATAAATCCGGGTATAAATAAAAACTGAACTAAAAGTTAGCGGCTTTTGCTTTATTTATGAAAAAATAAGAAAAGCTGTGATAAATGACCAATTTTTGCCTCTCTCTCTCTCTCTCTCTCTCTCTCTCTCTCTCTCTCTCTCTCTCTCTCTCTCTCCACTAGTCTCCCTTACTTTCAAACTAGCCTGGGGCATTGATTTCGTTATAAACAATGACCTAACGATCGCCTCTTTTTTAAAAACTTTGTTTTAATAGTTTGAAACTCAGACTCATATATGTGAGGGAATCCTCTTCTTTGCACAATATCTTGATTTGATTATCATTGCAAATGTATAAAACGATATTATTTAAACTTTAAAATGAGGCAGGTTATTATTCCTATTATTTTTGCTGCCCTTTTTGTCTGCAAATATTATAACTCAAAACACACCCTTAAATAAAACGATCGCTTGTTTTAAAATAAATGATAAAATACTTCCTCGCGTTTAATATAATTTTTTGTCTGACTGTGCCGTAAGTGTAAACAATATTAAACTGAATTACATTTATATTAAATACCCGTATATTTGAGTCTTTGATGCTTTGAATTTAATTCCTGTTAAATGAGACAATTTTTCGTCACCTGCTCTCCAGTGCACAGCAGTTGTTGTGATAAATAAAACATTTTTTGTCTAACATTTTATTTATTATTCACTTTTATATAACAAACTAATCGTGTAATCAATTTCATGTTTTCACACACTCTTTGTGTAATTATAATGAAATCAAATCTAATTAAACCAAAACTATGACGGATTGCCATAACATCTAACTGTTGTTCAATGTCTTGTTACAAGACTCTTGTATTTCATCACAATTTCGTCAAAATAAAGATCAAACCATATATTCATTACTCAATTCTTCAATCAATTGCTTATCCTTTCATTCATTGCATTTTATATTTCTCTAAATTTTAAAAAATTTCATTCAATTTTCTAATTCATTGAAAATATCGACAGTTTTTGTTGAATTCATTTGAAATCTCTTTTTGAGTGTCTTTTATTGAATTAATATTTGGTTTGAATGCAAACCATATTATGGGATATATATTCAAATGATAAACATATAAAATACCACACAATTTGTGAACAATGTTTTAGATGTGGAAATATAGTGTTGAGAAGAGGAACGGTTGATTTCCCATCATTGAGAGCACCATTCCCTCATCAATATTCAATATTTTCTTTATTCCCTGATTTAATGTTTGCGGAGATGTTTTCAGTGTATCTCATAGTCTGGTGGATGAGTGAATCACCAGCCGTTTTGATGGCACCGGCAGTCATAATGAGGCTGAAAAACACTGACAAAAGAGCGGACGCTTGAAATGAGACATAATTATGAAAATGTGATTCCGATTCCGAAGAGTTAACGCATTTAGAAGTGCTATCAATGCTATCAAATGGATTTGGTTTGCAAATCATATACATTCAAAGGTCATGAATTAAAACCTACCAACTCTCCCATCCCTACTCTACCACAGTATATGGACAACTGTTTTGATGTTTGCGCCATTCAATGGCCTGGTATTCATTTAATTTAATTTAATGCCAGTTCTGACACTTCCGTTCATTTGTCTCAATTGAAGTCTCAGTTGTTTATTGTTTTGATTTGTTTTTTGAATAAATTTTAATTTGGATTCAAATGTTTGGGAAAATTGTTTTCAGTTAAACACTCTTTTCGTTAATATTTTGAGTGAAATCTAAAAATTATTTTAAAAATTAAAATTTTTATTTTCATGTGGAAAATGAGGGAACGGAGAGACAGACAGACCTACCATTCCTATTGATACCATTCCCTTCAAATGTCTGACATTGAGTTTGTCTGTAAGTTAATTAAAGAAACTGAGTTATGCCTGAAAGCAATTCATGACAAAAGTGTCACATTCTTCAAGTTATTCCGATATATCCATGACTTTGGCATCGATTATAAGTCAAAGTTATTATTGCCGGCGCTCTTAAAAAATTGATATCAAATCAATGGCTTAGCAATCAATCACTTCTTGCGATGAAAACAATCTTTTTGTAAAACTAATGGCAAATAAAAAATATGTTTTCTCTGTTTTCTCTGTTAAACATCTACTCTCGGGTGCGGGCACTACAACCCAACAGCCAAAACAAGTTCAACATTTGTAATACTGAGATAATTAACACAGGCAGGACAGGCAGGTCCGTAATTAATGTCAAGAAACCAATGGGTGGGGCTCTGGCTCTTCGGTTCCTCTAATGCAGTGCTTTTGTGTGTCGAATATAAATAGCACGCAATCATAACTTTTTTATACTGCGCTCATACCTGTGCCGTACATATGAATGTGTGCTCAGGTAAATACCGGGCGGAGTCGGATATTCTGAGAGATGCTTAGGTTAGGCATCGCATCAGCAGTTTTTAAATTATATAAAGATATAAATCAATTAACAAAACCTTTGGACTGTTATTAACGAAAGCAACCGATTCTCAAACCATAAGACCTATTCCTCAGAAATCATTTCAAATGTGTTTTCATTTTGTAATTTCCATTACATTATATAGTTTTTCATTCATTCACTTTTGAAGTCAATAATTAACGAAATATGAAATCAATTATCAAAACCAATCGTTTAAATCAATTCATGTCAGGACTAACTGTACTTTTGAAACACTGTATTTGAATGTGCTTTTAAAAAATACCCCTAATTTCAGGGCTTAAATGGCTTTTTATATAATAATCAAAACATTTTTATAAAATACAAATTTGTTTTACCTTTTGGTTCAAATCGATTAACGTATAACTCATTATAATTGGTCTCTATTTATGACCTTTTTGTGCCAAAAATCGATACAAATTTGTAAAGAATTTCTGTTTTGATATCAAATTTTTGCATAAAATTCAAACAACTTTTCTATTATTTATTGAATTAATTATATATTTGATTAAAATTCATTCAATACTTGAATTGTATTGCAAACTATTGTTTTGTAAATCATTTACAGATCAATAAAACAATAGATTTTATGAATAAATTTTAATATTTACTCTCAAATAAGAAATTCTTGTTTTAATATAAGTAATCATTAAATTGTTTTCAAAGCTTTTAAATGCAATTATACTTTGCGTTCAAATGCTGTAAATTTGAGTCAATTCTTATCATATTATTGATGACTTGTTTGACAGTTATTTTAGATTTTTTCGTATATATAAGCACTATATTTGAGTGAGATATCTGTGCTTTTACTGCAGATATGCAATGGTAGGGCTGGTCAATAGGAGTGGTAGAGGACGGATAGACTCAATAGTTAGTAAGGCAGCCAACTGTACGAAATGTACAAATACTGCATCCCTGAGCTATATATCAGTATATGTTTGGTTTAAATTTATTGTTAGACTTCACTTAATTTAGTCAAAAATTGTCAGTAAATAAAAGTCAATATAAGAAGTGAAGGGAAAAGTATTGAAATATCTGTAGCGAAGGGAAAGACATAAAACTTGAGACCCATTTCATAGAGAATTGTTTTCCAAATACTCTGAATCTGATGTAAATGTCATTTCAGTGATAGTCTGTGCAAAAGTACCCAATTCTAGGTCTGACTGTTCTATCAGTATATTCTAGTATTTGCTTCTGAATGCAATTTCCGCGCCGGGGTTTGTGCCACGCCTTAACGAAATTGCATCGGACTTTCCATTAGAGCACATCAAGAAATGATGCTTTGATTCCATGCACTGCCATATTATCATCGCTTCTGTAGTTTATGAACCGTTCCTATCAAAAGATGCTTTTTATACTAAAGGGGAGGAAAATAGAGGAATAGTATTGAAAAGCGCAGTGAAGTTCAAATGATGAAGAAGAAGATGAGACACTATTACACCAATAATAACCTATTGAACGATATTTTGTATAACATTTGCAACCATTCTATGCTATACTATGCCAGTGCTATGTCTATGCCATTCAACGCTTCAATTGCAATGATTCTGAAGTCTTTTTATCGATTTTTATAACTTTTTCTTCAATAATATCTGTTATATCTGTTCAGCGTTTTTAGTATACAATAATTTTTGTGTGTTTTTCAACACAAATCCAAATATAGATCTGATTTGAAGACACAAACACTTGCTTTGAAATTAATGATTAAATTTCTTTTATTAAGAAATTGATTAACAATTTTAACAATTTTTAGTTTTGATTGGATTTACGGCTCATTTAATCTCTTCTCTCTATTAAATGAGTTATTTTTCATTTGAATCTCAGAATAAATCAAATTTTAAATTATATGAATTTAAAAATTAATTTCAAATCATATTATTTAGATATGAAAATGAAATATCTGTCCAATGAATGGGTTCACACTTGAAATGTTTGACAAACACTTTGTGTGTTTGACTATTGAATGAGAAATATAGAGAAATAAATAAATAAGTTATGAATTGTTTGTTATTTCAATACTTATCACGATATTTGTTATTTGTTTTGTGTTTTCACTGCAATTAATGGACTTTTTATTATCAAATAACTTATGAGACATTAGTTTAATAGATTTTAAGTACCAGATATACCCCTCCCCTCTCCACCTCTGCTCATATTTGATATAAATAAAAGTTAAAAAATATTAATCAAATTGTTTTAGTATATGCGTTGCGCTCACAGCTGGATGTCTGGCAATGGCAATATTGAGTGCCAAAGCCAGTGCCAATAGCCCAGTGCAGTCTCCAATGCAAACTCAAATGCAAACTAATTTTTTGCGACCGATGTTTGTGCGGAAAGAGTGATAAAGTGATCGCAAGAACATTGAAAAGGAGGAGTAATTGTAATTATCTTTGATTAGGTTTTAGTGTTTTTGTTGGCATTTTATAATATATAGAGTTATCTGTTATAAACATAATTAGAGTCAAAACACTATATAATTATTAAATATTAAAAACAAATTCAGGAAAAAAAATCTGAAGTCAAGACTAAAAGACTATTTAGTTATGATTTGTTTATTTATTTTTTCATTGCTTTTTTATTATTTATTTTTAATTGAACTTATTTTTCATTAAACTATTGATTAATGGTTTAAATGTTTGAATTAATTTAGAGTTGACTTAAAGACTGAGTTTTTTTTCAATCAATATAAGCAGTGATTTTCAATTTAGTTTGCATTCAAAGCATTTCACTGTCTATTATGTGTACAAAGTATGCATTGAAGCTCTCTGTCATCTGCTTTGAATCTATGCTCCCAGTGCTCAGTGCTCTCTCATTGCTCTCATCCGGACATTTAGATGCGATCCTCAATGAATAGAGCACTGGGGGGTCGGCTATCATTTCAATTGATAGCATATTTGTTGTGAATGCAATTGAATCGATGGTCCGAATGTAAAAACCAAACGACATGAGGACACGACTGATTGGTTCCGTTTCAATGGACGGTCGGTTTGTGTGGTTCTGACAAATTAGCGTCAATTTAACGGAACTATTGAATGAACACTAATGTTATCAGCGATTCAATGATTCAATACTTAGGAAAGATATAAAAGTATGAAAGAGTGCTCTTCTGATCGATTGGACGCATATGCGCTCTCTCTCTCTCTCTCTCTCTCTCTCTCTCTCACTCTCTCTCTCTCTCTCTCTCCACTAGTTTTTAGATTATTATTATAAAGAACATTAAAATCTAGAG
>JAQGAT010000135.1:0-54886 GCA_034687845.1 Pantelozetes paolii
CTCTCTCTCTCTCTCTCTCTCTCTCTCTCTCTCTCTCTCTCTCTCTCTCTCTCGCAAAACACAAGAGGATAAAGAAAAATAAGAGTAAGAAATGATTACTCTCTGGAACTTGAGTTGAGATAATGTTCGGGTGCTTTAGGCAGTGATATGTTGCGGCGATTTATGGCTGAGAGGGATGTCATATGTAAGCGTCAATTTCGCATTCAATCATCGCTCACACTATGGATTTGTTATAATACCAGTGCAATACCAGTGCAATACCAGTGCACAAATCCACGCCTTCTTATATAAATGATTATTTCTTTTAGTTTCCATTTTTATAAGAATTTAATTCAAAATTTGTCACAACTTTAGTGAACATAAGATTATTCATAGGATTGGGTTGTGTTTCAAACGATCGCCAGTTCCTGACGATTGAAATAAAACATAAATCACTTATGAAATGACAGAAGAGAAACAAATGTTCAAAAATATATGAAATACTCTCTACAACTGGTGATCAGTGAGTGCTCTGTCGTCAACACATTTATGTTTGAAGTCCCGACTCATTTCAATGGTGTAACTGTTAGGTAATAAATGGAAAGGGTCTTAGTGTTGGGGTGCGGATCAAAACTTTGTATGAATGGGAGCCAAAAAATTAAACAACTCATACACGTCAGGGTTGGGAACGACTGAAATACATGTTTAACTAAAGTCAGACACAAAAATAATTATCTCAAGGGATTAGGGGCTGATATGTTGCCTACGATTATGTGCACAAAAAGTTACAAATGAAGAGTCTATTGATCTGATTCTGAATCAAAGAAGAGCACAAACACTAACTAATATGAGTCCAACTGATACTCCGATTCCCTAATAAAAGGTCTCTTCGCACCGACATTGCAATTATAGACTGATCTCTAATACAATGACAAACTCCAAGACCTTTCACTTGTATTCCAATCTCATATGAAAATCGGAAACAAAGGCAAAACATTGAGTCAAATGAGTCGATTCCTACCATTCCTCAGCCAATAAACAACAGTTAATTCAAGACTTTCTGTCATTTACTTTATGTATGCATTACAGCGATAGAGACGAACGCTCTTTGCCTACAATTGTTGGCCTTTCCTTTGGTTGGGGTATTGGTCTCAAAGCGTCAATCTTCGAGTCCTTTGAGGAAAATTGTCTTCAAATCATTTGGGAATCAAAAAGTACAGCACTTTTTGCTGCTAAACAATAACACAATTCTTGTATGCAATGCTACCTTTCCATCAGATTTCTGATCAATTTCTGCCTGAGTTTCCCAACGAATAAAATAAAGAGAATATTGTTTGCATTCAAAGCACTCAAAGACTCTGAACACTGAAAAAGGGGACGAATTTATGCAATGAGTCGACACTCTGTTCACTGAATATAAATTTAAAGCCAAATAAAAGCAAATTTCAGTATATTTTCAATTCAATGCAAAAACCAATGAATGAATTGAAATTCAAATTCAAAATATTAGATAAAAAAAACTATTTTAATAATAATAATAAACGAAGACTACGATTGTGTCAATGTCAGCACTGGAGTAGTGTGAGCACCGGTAGTTTGCTGAACATGAAATAGCAATGAACTGGAAATTGAAATTTGAATAATCTATAAAAAATATTATTTTCATAAATTGTGAACAAAATAAAAGACATTTTACTAAAAAGTAATATTTATTTGAGTGAATGTTTCGGATGAAACTGAAAAAACCATAACTAAAGTCTTATTTGAAATATTAGTGCAAATAATACTGCAATAAGTGTTCAGATGTGAGAGAGTTTAGACAATAATTATTAATGATTTTAAAGGTTATTAAAGAAAATATCAAAATCTGGTAAATCATGAAAAACTTGTTCTTTAAGTGAGGAATGAATTTGAGATCCACTTAATGGCAAAAACAGATAACAAATCGCAAAATGTATTAAATTTTTTTCATCAAAATGTTTATGCGTTTCAGTCGTTAACTATGAAAAACAAATTTTTACTTAAATGCCAATTGAATTGAAGTTAAATAAGAAAAATACAATTTTTTAAACATTCCTTTCCTTTCCTTTTGCTTTAGTTTTTAATTATAAATTAATGATTTTCTGAGCACTGGGACTCAGTCTAGTAATGCTTAAAGCTTCATGGTTAAAGTTTCACAATCAGTGCATTACCTTTCACAACGTTTTTGTCAAAAAAAGCAATTCAACGAAATCTTTGGACAAATTTAAGATAATCTCCTCTTTTTGAAAAGACATGAAGACATGCCTTATTTGCCACAAATACAGGTGAGACTCAAAGTGGTGCTAAAAGTAGAAAATGTTTTGTACACTACATATAATCTTTTGCTACCTTTCCCTACCTTTCCTTACGTTAGAACCTATTCTTATTATTATTTTTTCATTTTGGACTCAAATGTCAGACTTTCTGTGTGTTATACAAAACCAAATGAAATATACTTTTCTATTATATCTGTAAAAGTAAAGGTGCTCTTCGTGTCAGGGGTTCAGGGCGTGTGCACTACACTACAAATTGAGACATTCATTGCATACAACGCCTAATTCATGTATTGGCACTGGACTTCACCTGCAAAGTTGAATATTTAGCTCAAATTATAGGAAGAATTTGTGCATTCATTCCAAAAATAATTTCATATAAAAAGACCAGAATTTGTAGTTTTTTTTTGCAAATATTCTCATAAAAAATGTTTAATATTTTAATAATTGTTTTAATGAATGAATGGTTAAATTATTTATATATTTCTACAATTGACTTCATTTTTGGCTAAATTTAACCCTAATTTGGTTCTCAAACGACACAATCGTCACAATTAATATCAAAAGTATATTTTTTGTGTTAGGATTGCAGTCCAAACAGGAATTGAATTGAATTTTAATATAAATTATAGTTATTTCTTGTAGTCTTAAGTCCAGTATATTATCCAAGCCTTCAAATAAATTAAATGTCTGTCACAAAACAATTTTACATTTCTTATTCATTAATTTACTTGAAATTCATTTTTATTTATTTTTATATAAATTTGTTTTTATCGCAAAACTGTTTATTCTGGGTATCAAATGAGTCGGAATGGGTTTCTTGACGTCTCAATTAATTGCATTTCCCCTTAAAGTGCACATTATTTCAAAAAATTTCAGATGTTGTGAACTTTTTCACCAAAAAGTGCAGCGAATTCTTAAACTCTATTCAATGGTGTATAAAGAGTTGCACTTCAAGTCATCAGCGTTTCATTAAATTTCACGGTTTTTGTAATATTGTTTTATCAGATAAATGGGAAGTGTTATTGAAAATATACAAGATTTGAGATAAGGGAACCCCAGTTTTATCTTGATATTAGCATAATATACTTTATAAACAAGGTCAATCGTTCTTAAATTGCTTTAATATTTGATTTTAAAGAGTAGTATCATTTAATTTAAAACACTTTTCAGTTAGAAAACGATTGAATTGTGAAGAAAACAATAAATTGAATGACCTTAAGCATTGAACCAAGTTTATTTAACTAAGCACATATATAAATCATTTATTTTATTAACTTATTATCAAATCATTTCAAAAATTTATTTTAATATTTTTATGTTTGCATTAAATATACTGTTTTTCATCTGCAGTGAAATGGAGGCGAAAATAAATGCAATTTATTGCTAGAGATTAGAGTTAATGTGATTTTATTATAAAACAACAATTAAGATAACTTTCAATTACTTTGAAATTTTGCAAAAAATGCAACTTTTGTTGATAAAAATCCACTGAATAGTCATAAATCTGTTGAAAAATGATTTTTTAAAAGTACTTCACGTTTGGATACTTTGAAAATATAACACTATTTTGTGTTTATTTAAGGCTTTAATTGCAATAATTTCTAAAAATGAAAATTTCATTAAATAGACAACAAATGTCTAAAGACTGAGTCGTTTTTAATTTTATTTTTAACAAATTAGTGAATATTTATTAAAATATAAATCATTTAAAGTTTAATTAAATATTTCGTTTGAAAAGCAAAGAAAAATAAACTTTAAGTTCACATAAAATAACTTTAATAAAAAGCTTTTAGTTTTCATTGATATTACAAATATTTGTATTTTAAAAAAAAATTGTAAAAATATTCCTCAAAAGATATTTTTATTTATTATCTGAAAGCGATTTAAGACTTAGTTTTTGACAAATTAACTGAAAATAGATTTTGTTATTCAGAAACAAATGATAAATATATTTATAGTCAGTATTTATTGCACAAAAATATAAAATGATGTGAAATATCAATCACTTTATGAAATGCTTGAAACAAATAAAATAAAAATATATTTGAAGTCAAAAAGTGTTTTAATATTTCCTTTTATATGAATAAAAACAATCGACAATAAAAATAGTTCATAAAATATGAGAAATATTTCTTTTGTTTATGAATTAAATCTTAAAATATTTTTTCAAATAAATATTATTAAACATAAAAAGAGATTATAATAATTGAAACGATTGTTTGAATGCATAAATAAATCCTGTGATGTATTTAAGGGGCAAAACTAGAAAAATGCAATTTTAAGGTCTGCTTTTGTCAATATAAAACAAATCAGATTAAACTTACTTCAATAAAATAATACATTATAAAACCAACTTGTAACCTTTAACTTAAGCAATGATTGACCTTGTTACCTCCAAACATCCAACTATTCAATCATTAATGGTTTAAAATTTTGTTTTAACACTTCAGACATCATTTGATGCTATTTTTGAGACAAGAAACCATTTTTATACAAAAAAATTCAAAATATATGTAAATTTGATATATATTTGATTACATGGATAACAGTTTGACTCAATTGAACATAACTTTGCATCTGTTGTCTGATTGTTAGCAAAACTGTTTCATTGTTTTCATTGATTATTTAGTAAAAGCTATTAATTATTCAATTGTGAGTCTGAAACCCAAAACAACACTGGATTTAAATATTTTCAGATAAATAATTAAAGCATAAGTTGTTTTCGTATAACATATGTCCGGACAGTGTTTTGATTCATTATCTCTTCAGACAAGTGATTAACTGATCCATTGATAATATCACTGAATATATTGTTTGTGCGACTCCTGAGAGTTGGAAAACAAGTTTAAATGCAATGCATTTGCTTTAGGCCTCAAAATAATGTATCCGATAGTGAATTAGAGCTTTGATGTAAGCATTGGATCCGATCCTCAGTTTATGATAAAATAGTGGTTTGCTTTGCATTTGAATCGCCACTAAATGGCAATACAGGCTAATGGCAGTCATCACAACATATCACACGTTTATGAGACTATCCTAATGACACTTTGCCTGATATTGCTGTCCACTAATAATCTGGAGTCACGTCGAGAATAAATCTTAAAAACATTTTTTCATTAATAATAATAAAATGCTTTTTAATAACGAATTATTATTTTCTTCAGCATTCGTGCAAAACATTTAGTCTTTTGTCAAAATCTTTCGGAAAATTATATTTCTTTCGCAAAACGTTTTCTTATTATAAGAAACACTATTCGTCTCTAAAGAAGAAAATGATTTATCAATTCCTAACAAAATCTTATAAATCCATGAAAATTAAAGTTTCTTGAACAATTTTTCTCAAACTATAATTTATATCCGAAATTTTTGATATATAGTTTTGATGTCATAAACACTTTATCATTGAATCATTGAATGTTTAAAAATCTTATAAAATATTAAAAATTCATTGAAAATTCATTGAAAATTCATTGGAAATTCATTGAACGCCTAAGACTTTCAAATGAATTCATTTAATCCTAATTTGTTTTCAAATATTAATTTTTCATTTTCTCCTTTCAAATGCAAATGAAATTAAAATTGAAGTGAATTTTAAGTTTAGACTAAATGAAGAAAATAAAAGATGTTTTTGTGTAACAAATTCAGTCAACTTTGAGCTTATGTTTGGCTTTTATATCGTAGGAGTAATTGATTGTTACAAACATTCATTAAGAAATGTATTATGTAGTCTAACAGCCCTTTAGTAATCATAAAAATACTATGTCTCAGACTCTTAACCCAATCCTTTGTGATGTTGTCAATGAACTAATCTTTGCTCAAACAATAAGATATAATATTTGCGACAAATATAGACAAATATTTCGCAAAAATATACACATTTTTAAATGTACTATAAAATCAATTAGTATTGAATAAAGTGTTAATCATTTAAATAAAAAATTAAATTAAATATAAATTACTTTAAAAATAATAAATTAAATGAAAAAACAAATGATTGAATATCTTTTGGAAATTAACATAATTTGAAAACTTAATCCATAATTAATTCAATGATAACTTTAATAAAAAGTAGTTTTGCATTAAATATAAATCAAATGTATTAAAGACTGAAATAAAAGTGAAACCAGTTTTTTGTTGCCTTTTTGGGGAGTTTTCAAAGCAATTGAAATAAATTTATATTAATTATTGATTGAAAGATATAATTAAAGAAAGAAAACTTTGAATCAAATAATTCTTACAAATAATCCAATGAAATATGAATTGAAAGGTCTTTTGAATGAAAGAAAAATATATTGAAATAAAGTTTTTTTAGTTTTAATAGGAATACCATTTCTTTTAGTTTTCAGGGGCTTTCAGGGGTTTTAATACCTTTAAAATTGAATAATAAATCTTCAAAATTGATTAAGAAATGGCTGATCAATGAGTTGACTGTCAGTTAGGAATGAATTTTCAATTCCCAACAACTAATCTAAAGAGTCTTATATTGAGACCAAAGATAGTGAGACTATTTTGAGACTATTTTCGTGTTGTTATACAGTAACTTATAACAGTATTTGTCGACAAAATTCAATATAAATTCTTTTGAAAACTAAATGCAATGAAAAGAAATGAACAGAAGATCTAATACTTATTCAACTGAATGTTCACTTGTATTAGAGTCGAGAATATATTCAAAAATGAGTTACTTTTCCTGATTTACAATAACTGAATGCATAGGTAAGCGCACAGTCGACTCCAAAATCGATTCCTTTTGCAAATTCTGGTATTTTATGCCAAATCTTCAAACAGGATATGACTGTAGTCTAAAATTTCAATATATTTAAGTGAAATCCCATTTCAAAGAATAAAATACTCTTTTTATACCAAATCTATGTTTACTTTATCTTTAATACTGAAAAATATAATAAAGTATTACTAAAAGTATTAGTATTTTATTAGAGCAACAGTTCTGTCCTTAATATGCCTTAAATTCATAGTTTTAAAAGTCTTTAGTATTTCTGGAAAATATAAAATTCATATAATTTATAGTTTATGTCAGAAGTCATGAAAGAGAGTCTAATTGAATGTTTCGTTGTTTGACATTAAGTGAAAGGAAAGACAAAGAGATGACTATAAATAACATATAAAGAGATCGTATAATAAATAATACATTCAATTATTAAATATATATTTTTTGTGACCAAAATTGTGATTCAGTACTTGTTGTCCATTTAAGTGTCGGAATATATGGACTTTTGTTGTGACATAACATACACCACATGAAGACATGAATTACTGAAAATGTTTTTTCGCTCTTTAATGACATTATTGAACAAATGATTAAAGTTTTATACAATAAATGGCAAATTCAGTCATTCAGTCAATCATTATATCATAATATCATAAATTCATTTTCATATCTCTGTTTCCACTCTTTTGGCTCTCAATGCAATGTAAAAAGTCTTCTCTCTTAAGGAATGTCTTCACAAAAAAAAGTTTTCTTTAACTTAAATCTAATTTTTAGTGAGTTTTCACTGAGAGTTGCAAAAAATGTTTTATAAAGAAAATAACTTTCTATATATTCATTCGTTTTCGACTCCTTTTCCTCTCTTCTGGTTCTCTTGTATTTTGCAATGAAATGAAAGCCAAGACTTGGAGAGAAAGCACTGAAAAATGATTGCAAAAGTCATACAATCAATCAAATCAACGAAAGAGATAGCGAGAGAACAGTTTGTATTGTAAAACGTTGTCTTAAAAGTAACTCTAATCTAAGGCACTATACTTTGAACCAATGGTTGGATAACTGGAATGCACTAACATTTTCAATGAAAGCACCAATAGATTGTTGTATTCAATGGTCATCGTTGACCCAGGGATGCATTCACGCATCTTCATCCCAAGCACTGCACTCTAATTAAACACTAAAACAGTTTTCATACTTCAACTCAAACTTCAAGTGATTTCTTCTGTTTTTGATTTCGTATAAAAATCAATGAAAAGTGAACTCATTTTTAGTATTCAATAATAAATCAAATCTCAAGTGATTTGAAGTGATTTTAATTTTTAACACTTATATGCAATAAAATTGATTTCAATTTACTTTCAGTTATTTATTAAAAAAGTGCCAAAAATGAAATGAAAATCATTTTCTTCACAACTTTTATCGACGAAAACATAAATTATTCAATTGATGTCATCTCAAGTGTTTATAATTTGTTTTTGTGTTTATTTTCATTGCAAACAGTTATTTAAGTGTCAAAAATATTTCATTTTATTTCAACACTTATTTACAAATCAAACGAAAGCCTCAATCCCTTGTAAATCATAAAAAATATGAATAATGATTAGACATAATCTTAATTACCCTGAAGTTGGAGCTGAGATATGCCCTGACCTGACAATCACTTGATTTTGATTGAGGACTGGGAGACGTACCCACAATAACCACATCAAGAATATCTCAATTGTTTTTATTAATTCTTAATAACAAATCCAAACCCAAACCCAAGAGTTCACAACAACTCAAAGCTATTATTGTCTATACATTAGAAAAAATCAATTATTAATATTTCACTACAAATAAAAGTATTGATTATTGGGAAACAAATTAAGCCAAACACCACCTGTAAGGGTGAAAATGTAATTAAGAAAATATCGTTTATTGGAATATAATTTAAAGAAAATATCTTTTAATTCGTAAAACATATAAAGAATTTTATATTTAATAAAATGATTGTATTATTTGATAATAAACTTAAAATGAATGACAAAATTGATTGAAACAAATGTATATGACTTGTGATCAGTGCTGGCATTGATGGCAGAGTTAGTGAACCTGCGATGGTTTGTCCGCTCAAAGGGAATCATGTATTGAAATATAATCTCAAAGTTTTTAAGGTATAATAAACTGTTTTAATCTCAATGTGTGGTCCGCTTTTGAGGTTTTGAAGGGGCGCTGGTTCTTAGGCCCAACCAAATAGTACTGAACGTCAGGCGGCATATCATCAAAATAGAGGCACTCTTGCTATAAGTGGCGCTCCTCTGAACGTATCAAATGGTAGACACAAACACACACCCAGTGCTCTGTTCCTAACGTTTTACTTAACATTTAATAATTCAACTATTTTTCAGTTTCATTACAAATATTATATTAATATTGAGTCCAAAGGCATGTCTACTACTCATTAGATATTCACATATTTAGACATTCGTCACACAAATACACATTCACTTCACTCTCAGCTCACGATTGCATTCAATCGCCCGAAAAGACGTTCATTTACTTTACCTAACAGTGAGACACAAGAAGTGAATATCAATTGAAAGACTGAATGAAAATATATTCTCAAACAAAAGCTCATTAAAGTATTGACGAGACAGGGGTTGAACGCAATCAACATATTGTTCACAAGAATTCAATCAATAAATAGTAAAAACAATTCAAAACCAAATCTCAAAAGTTTTCACTAAAATGAGTCAAATTTTTCCTCTTTTATGGTAATTAAAATAATCCAAACTTTTGCACTGTTGGCTAAGAATGGCATCAATTTGTTAGCATCACTGTTACTGCTATTAAAGCACTCATAGATTATTAGGGCTGTGCAGGTGTTGCCATCAAATATTTATTAAATGCAGTGCATATTAAATCAAGTCCTCAATACTGGGTCTTCACTCAACTCTAGGCCTTTTCTGTCTCTTATGATAACAAACACTTGATTTCAATATTGATATTCAATATTATTATTAATATTAAAATCATTTGCCATTAAATTAATTCATTTAATCTATAAATAAATATTCATTTTTAATGATATAATCAATGCTTTAATGACTTGAAAGTCAAGTAATTTTTCAGATCCTTAGTCTTAGTTTTGCTTTCAAATCGCTTTTTGTAAATAATTTTTGTGTTTTTTTATTTTAAAATCCAAGACCTGTTTCATTGAGTAAATCAATGGCTTTACGTAAAATGTTTTCTACTAAAAGAGCAGAAAATTAGAGAAGGGATGGGAAAGGTATGGGAAAGGGATTAAAAGTTATGTTAAAATTTTATGAGATTTTTAATTCAAGAATTATTTCAATGCTATTAAAGCTAAAGAATGTTAATTAAAATTTTTAGACCAATTGTTTGAGATAATGGATAATAAGGGGTATTTTATTTTTATGTATATTTTATTGTAACCTTTTATGAGATGTGAATTTAGTACTGTTTTATAGACTGTTCTGGTAAAAATAAAAATTAATTAATTAAGCAAAAAATATATATTTATAGTCTTATATTAAACAAAAAAAAGTTTATCTCTTAAGCTGTCATCCCTTTCCCATAAAAATATGTCAGACATAACATCAGATTTATAGCCATTTAATGAATTTTTATAACAATTATATTCTTAGTCTTTGTTTTCATATTTTCTTTTGTCTCATAAAAGTTAAAATCAATTTTCATTAGTGAACACCAATTAAAGTATCCGTTTTATGAAACCATTAAATACTAAACACATAATCAATGAATGTTTGAATGTTTGCAACAATGAATGAAAATGTGTAATAAAATTGTTATTTCATTCAAACATTTCACTAAATTAGTTGTTTAAATCTCACATTCAGAGTTACCCTGAATAAACAAAAACAATGCATAAAATTATTGATATTTTCATTATTGAAAGCAATTATTTTCATTTTTATTATCGTTTTTAAGGAAATAAATCCATTTTTGAAGTCATTGCTAAACATTACGACAAAAATGTATTGAATTTAAGTATTGTCTGACATAATGGCCAATATATTCGTCACATCAGTCGTTGAGGGCGTAATCAAATCGTTGCTCAGCTTTTAGTGCAGTTTCGCTCATAAAAGTAATTTACAAACTAATCAAAGACAAGAAATAAGGGGCAAAATGGATGTATTTTTTTGCTACTAAACACTCACACAATGCGGACGAGTCTTACAAAGAGAAGAATCAATTTTATTGACTCTATATTCATATCCGTTGGAGAAGTAGAGAAGCGATGCCTTTATTTCAGTCAATTTCCTATTCAAGACAAAACAATAATAAAGAAAAAGAGCAGAAAAGCATTGAGTGCTCAAACGAAGAGAGCTATGAATCCAAAGAGAGAGACCGTGTCTTGAATTCTGTGAGTAATGCAAACCAATTGCAAGAATTGACTCAATTCTGTGTTTGGGCTAATAATTGATGGCTTAGACAGAGAAATCAAATCAAATTTATTTCTCAAACAATTTTTGCCTTTTTTTGAAGAATTGATCTCAAAATCAGTTTTACTTTTATTTTTCACATATAATGAAAAGAAAAGGATAACAAAAATGTTATACTCTTTATATGTGAACACATTTTAGTCAGATTTGAAGTTCACTTTTTCCACACATTTTCACTCTATTGTCAAAAAGTCTGATCTCTAGAGATAGTCAACTGAACTGAGTCTCAGACAAAAAATAGGTTCAAAGGAAAAGACAAAAAATATCAGAAAATTAGTGTTATTTTAGTGTAATCTTCAATAATATACTTATGATTCAGTGTTTCCTTTATCTGTGAAACAAATTGTATTTTTGTTGAAATGAAATAATATGTCATTCAATATATTGAATGCAATTATGTTTTGTAATAAAATACTTCAATTACACAAAGAAAACCAGATTTTATTAGTTTTTGACCATTTAACCATGCTCACTCAAAATGTTAGTGAAGATTAATCTCTTTTTTCTTGAAATACAATTTTTGTATAAAAATAAAATTTGAATAAAAATCAATTCAATGTAAAGAAAAAAAAGTTTAAATACATTTTAATCTAATTTTAGTCATAATTTCATTACTAATGCTTTAAATAACTTTAGTTTGAATTGAATTGAAAACTAAATTAAGGAAAGGTGTCTTCAATTGAAAAGTTTTCAATAATTAAATCTAAAATAAACTGAAATACAATTGAAAACATTAAAAGTCTATTAACGGTAAGAAATAAAAGCTCTTTTGTGTGAATTATATTTACATTAAAATAGGAAATGACCCAAATGTTGACCATTGGAGGAAATTCCGGTGCAATACTCAATGTGCTGACAATTGAATACAACTACAACACAATGAACTAAACAATAGGAGAAACAAAAAACAGGCAAAACCTCCGGCAATAAAATTCATTATTACTGTTAGTCTTTTGATAATGAATTGAAAATACATTGAATACAAAAGTCTTTTTGCGATTTCATCTGAATATAAATTACTTCTAGTCTTCAACTAATATTAAAAATAATTGTTTTCATTATTTCTTCTTTTCTGTCAGTTTTCCCATTGAATAAGATTTTCATTTTTATTTCAATATTCATTCAAACATTTGAATCATTCATAGAGTATATCAGAATCTGTGCTAATGTTTAATACAATTTGAATAAATTTTAGCATAAGTTCAAAGCTATGAAAACTTTTTTAACTATTATTTCAATGCCTTTGAAATGTTATAAAAATGCATTATATCTATAGCTTTATTGCATTTGTCTATTCTTCATGAAAAGTAAGGCATCTGCCAGTCCTGTGCCATTGCTATGCCAGTGCTGTGTCAGTGCTCTGCTATCAAAATACATTAGACTTTCCATTTTAAAGTCTAAGCGACACAAAAAACAAAAGAAAATCTCACAAAATATACTGTAATTCAGAGAAAGAAATGTTTGGTTGACTTTATTGCCAACAACTGAACATTGCTTTCAATATTTTCCCTTTGGCTCACATTTTATGAGCTCTTTTTCAGTCTTTATCCGCTGAGACTTCAAATCAGATCTCGTTAGAGAAGAGATAGCAAAATAGTGTATAATAGGGTGCGATTTGGAATGGGATGTGCTTTCACTTTCGTGAGAATATTCACATCATTATTACAATTACAGTATATATTGTATAAAAATATTGGATATAAAGCAACAAAAAAAAATTTGGGTAAAAGTGATGTAAAATAAAAGTTTTGACATTCCTTTCAATTTATTTGTATTTTATCGCAAAAATTTGAAGACTTATTGATGTGAATCACATTTTTCCTCCCAATACTCACGTATTGCTAATAAAATAAGATTTTAGTTTTTTTCTGTCTATTTGTTATTTAATTTTAAATTTTATTGAGAAAAACAACAATTTATTTGTCTTTGTTTTGGTATTAAATAATTTTCTCAACTTTTTATATCATGTCATTTGAAGAAAATGGTGAAAACAATGCAAATAATGGGAAACTACTTATAAAATCTCTTCAATTGTATTCATTTGTCTCAGAATTATTGAAAATTTAAATAATATTTTCATTAAAAAATCATTTTATGTGAAGACTTGAAAACATATTATGAAAAATAGTATATATTCTCAAACGTTATGATTATATAAATTAATTCAAAACAACAAACAATTTTCAATGACTTATAATATTTTATTAAAAGCAAAGAATGACTAAAAATATTCATTACTTTGAAATATTTGAGACATTTGTCTCAAAAAACATGAATTAATAAGAAGTAAATGAATTCAAATTTGAAATATCATTGAACTTATAGTTTTGAAAAAAACATAAAAACAAGAAAAAAGCGAAACTTCTGTTCACATAGTTTGCTATTGAGTTCACACGCATTGGAAACCAATATAAAAAGTAAAAATAAAATTGATTTCAAATGACACTGAGCCTAATAATGATTGAATTTAATTGACAGACATTTGATAAATATATTATAATATTTTAAGTTTTACTTAATTTTCTGTAATTCTTGAAAAAACATACATTAAAAACAAGTTTCAATAAAAACTATAAGAAATACTCATTACATGTTATGAAAGAGATTTAAATTGCAATTTAAAGAAGAATATTAATAAGTTATTTCTGCCTACGCGGGCGCACAGGTAACCAAGGCATAGGTAGGAAAACAAGAATCAAAGCCAAAGGCCAGACAAACAATATTTTATTTAGTTGTGGGTCTGATAGAGGCTCACAATAAGCAACTAATAGAGAGCACAGAGAGAACAGGATCACTAAAATTAAGGTGAGTTTTATTAATACTAGTCTAAGACCTCTAAGACCTCCCAATATGTGATCTATTAATTCCTTTGATGGCATAAAATAATAGCTTATTATTGCATATCAAAGCAAACATTAATTGTTTTCTTTAAAAGAGACGCCAATCCTATAGACAATCAGTTTTTTAGTAATTTTTCACTTAAAATATAATTTCAAATTCAATTTCATATAAATTGAATCACATTCTCATATTTGAAGCAAAATATTACTCAACTCTCAATCTATTTAACAATTCATAGGCTATTCAATAGTAAAATATATTATTTTATAGTTCACAGTTTGCATAAATAACCATGATAGTTTAATAAATAATACAATGATATTACCATGATAAAAGAGTTGATACTCTTCCCTGTAAGCACTGAATTACGACTAAAACTTTATTTCATTAAAACTGTAAAATTCAAAAGAATCTAAAAAAACTGTCAAAATTGAAAACTTGAAGAATTTTGTTCCTGGTTAAATCATTTTGAAGTTAGACCACAAGAATTCACTAAATAAATCATTTTTACAACATTGGCCAGGTATGGCCTGGTATATAAAAGCCATAAATGTATTAAATTTATTTGAGAAAAACAAAATTAAGTTTAATGTAAAAGTTGTTTAAAAGTTAATTTAAATAATAATTATTTGATTGCTTTAAGCACTTAATGACAACTAATTGATGAAACGTTTGAAACAATTTTCTTAATTTGAAATTTTATTTTTAATAATAAATTGAAAGATTTTGAATAAATTATAATATAATATGAAACGTAATATAAATTACAATAATTACAACACTCAATAGCTTCGGGGTATATTCACGACTGGCATTCATTTGAGTTATAACTTCTGAATAAAATTAAAATATCATTAAAACTAAAAAATTCTTTACAATAGAGAGAAAAATACTGAAAATATTGTAAAAACTGTTTTGAAGTTTATGTGCGAGACATGAGTTCAATAAAGATTCAATTATTAACTTAAATAAAACCTGAAATCAATTGAAATTCAAAGTTTGAGAAACGCTTTACGAATATATTAGAGACGAATATAAAGTCAATTCAATTCAGTCTTTGTTTTCAGTTTTTGTTCACTTTTTACTATACTTTTATGTTTTTATGTTTGACTTATTGATCAGAAATTGCTTTTTATCTCTTCTCTCACACAACTATGGCATTAGTCACTGACCCTCACAACCCTCTAACAAATGAGTTAATCCCCGACTATCTGAGCACTGAATAGATATAAAAAGTTTATTAAGCAATTAAATTCACATATAATTACTGATCGGCGAAATAATTTGTGCAATAATTTGAGCGCTTGAGTCGTGAAAACAACTAATTATGTATTCAAGTGATTGATATTCTGTGGATATAAACGCAGAAAAACCATTAGTAAAACAAATTGAAAACTTTTGGTTAAAATCAATAAAAAATACCATAAAATCAAAAACTATTCAAAATATTTATATTCAAAGTGACCTCAAAATAGTTTGCAATCAATTGTTTTATTATATTTTTCATTTCAAATGATTTTTCAAATTTCTAGCCCTTAAGGAGAGATAAATCTAATTTTGATTTTATGATAATTAAAAAAATAGGTTTTTAAACAGTAGTTTAGATTTTTTTTTGTGATTTATATAATAAACAAATTAATAAAACTTATAATCAAATCGACATTTGGATCACGAATTTGAGGCATCAATACATAAATATATGGTTTTTATGTTTTATAAGGTTTTATAAAATAATTGAATACAAAATCTATGGACCTCTCAGTCGTTTGAGAGGCGATAATGTCTTTATATATACCATTCCTTAAAGTTTTAATAAACTTCTGAAAATTTTTGACAATTTTTTTTTGAGAAACATTAGACTCCAATGGAGTCATACTTTTGACAGTTTAGGTTCAGTTGTATTTTGCTGTCAAATAGGGTCTTATAATAAGGGTTTTGATCGATCGGTTGAGAAAAATATATAACTAATGGACGCAAACTATCGGTTAGTTTGTGAGCAAAAAATAATTGAATTCTCAAAAAAAAGGTAATATTTTTGTTAATATTTATGAATTAAGTCTTGGAATATATGAATGAATAAGAGATCACAAATAACTTCAAAATCGATGGCTATTACGAGTGTAAAGTGATTTGAAGTACTTTAGCGACACGTATAGCACAGGCGGTTATGACTAAGTTGCATGGCCTGGTAGTATACAATATGTAGTGATGTTGAAACTCAGATCGTTTTGGATTTTATTGGCAACCAGTGAGTCATCAATGATAGCAACGACGAGAGAAGAGATTTAAAAAATGGCAAAAACTGACGAATAGAGCGATAAAACCATATATTCTTACAATTGATAGATATATAGAGATTTCCCAACAATCAGAGCACTGATAGCAATGAGTGCATAGAAAAGCCTTTATGTCTAAAGGATTCACTTTTATCACTCATATCATTGGCCATAATCTTAGAGATGATAAAGTGCTTCATATCTTTTTAAGACAAGCCATCACTAGATATTGGTTTTACTCCCAATAAATGACATTTCAGCTAAATTTGTATAACTGTGCTGTGAGTGTACTGTGAGTGTACTGTGAGTGTACTGTGAGTGTACTGAGAGTGTACTGAGAGTGCAATGCATTTCCTAATATTAAATACAATTTAAACATTAGATAACACCTACTCTTCAATTGATAGCAAACATAACAACAGAGATGTTGTCTTTTGAGCTGAAGTGCCCGGGGCTTAGATTAAAAGGTGCACTGCATGGGAACAGGCATTCTATGATCACATTATACTAATGCATTGGGTAGGATAGGTATGTAAGCAGTCGTGTACTGATCCTCCCATTGAAAAACTGGTGTTCTTGTGCTCATCTTTGCGATTGTCTGACATGAGTTCAGGAGCTTTGGCTTAAAATCATTTGCACGACTGTTGGCTTCATTTAAACAGTTATACAATTGCTTACAATTTAACGTTTGGCCCTTCAAGTGCTCTGCTCTGAGGGGCGGCTTAATTAATGTAATAAGACTTATATAAGACAACATCAATACATAAACACATCCACTGTTGCTATAAATATACCGCAAATGAAACAGCAATTTATGACTTGATTTGAAGCACAACTGAATTAACCGATAATTAGAGCAAAGCTTAAAATCAAATTAACTTTACTTATAATTAAACCCAAAATCCTTTTAACAACTATTGAGTAAATCCTTCATTGGATTGAATGTCAACGCAATTGCCGTTTGATTACTGAAAACACTATTTTTTAGAGCAAATTGCAATACAATTGAGAAAAACAGTTAATTCTTACCAAAAGATTGTTATCTTATGTTATCTTCCGTTGAATTTCTTTAATCGATATTTCATACAAACACTCAATAAATGAAAATTCATTTATAGTTTAGTTTTGTCTTAAAACTAAAACAAATATAAAGTTTTGCGAAATAACACAATAAGTCGGGAATTAGTGTCAGATTTATGACAACAAAAGTCATTAAATAAGTGACTCTTTTGGAGAAAAACGCAAACAATTGTCGAGAAAAGCGTTGAATCTCTTGAACACGAGTTTTATTAAACAAAAAGCAATTGAAAGTCTATGCAATCGTAGGGAACAGACAGTCAGTCAGGTTTGGATCTAACGTTAAATTCCTCGGCACTGGTGTTCATAGACTGAGCCTTCGGTTGAGTCCATAAAAGCGATTTTAGGGGAAATCTATAAGACGTGATGTTATGTACAGTGTTTGCACTGTTATATAAAAGGGGCTAACATTCAAATGTCTGATGTGTTATTAAACCGGATTAAAATCCCCGATCACTTCAATATATATTAAAAGGTGTCAAAAATCGGGTAACGACTGAATAATTTCAATTGTGAGCCAATGTTTGCTGCCTGTGCACTGACTGCCTGTGCTCTAACTGCCTGTGCAGCACCTTATGCTGAATTCAGTTAATGTTGAAGTGAAGTGTCATTTAAAGGCTGACAAAACGTATTGAATCCAAACTTTTATATCAATTTTCATTACATTTTCATTCATTACATCTTTTTTGTGAAAACTATTAAAAGTAATATAAAATGACTGCAAATGTAGTTAAGAATAAATAAATGTTTGAAATGTTTGACAATATATTAAAGTATATTAAAGTCATTAAAACCCAAAATAGCATACATTGTCTCTAATAGTTATCACTTATCAGCCATTCCTCAGTTGTTTTAGTTATAAAAGCTGTCATTTGGTGTAATGTTAGCTCAAAATCGATGAACACTTCATTCAATTAAATATATTCTTCATTTCATTTGATTTTTTATTCAAAACATATCTTTAACTGATTTTATATTTAAGACATTAACAAGAGCTCAGATTTACGCCCATTTCAGTGGTTCCTAAGATTTGATTTATTATTTCATCAAAAATCCAAATTAATTGAAGAAATAACTCATAAGTTATAATAATTAGCAAAGAATGTCATTCCTATCCATTGCTGGCCATTGCTATCCATTGCTATCAATCATAAGTTATTGATTTGGTTTTCAAATGTCATTCATTGGATTGAATGACAAAATATAATTGAAATAAAAATAATTTAATGTAAATATCTTTGAAGAGAAGAAAACGTTTAATACAAGTGCCCGCCCTTTGATTTAGGCCTTTGCCACCCACTCTTGATTAATGGTTGTTAAAAATATTTTCTTATTTCTTATGGCATAGAAATCATGCTTTAAATAGCGTCTGTAATTTGATGCCACACATAGAGCACTGGTATATATAAGTTTACTTGACTCTCATTTTTCAGTATTCAAAATCATTTGAGTGTTTTTAGTCGATCGTAAAACAAATGTGTTTTCCCTAACAAAAGAAAATCTTTAATTAAATCACAACTAAATTATTGATTACTTTCTCCTCTTTTTTCATACATTTTTAGATCACAATAAATGAGTAATGATTTGAAATTTATAATAAAATTTCACTATTTTTGTGCATTCATTGCTTCACTCATTGCTTTTACTCATTAATAAATCTCTTATAATAATTCACTTTTGAATTATTGAAAGAAAGATAAAACACTGTATTATATAAGCACTAGAAAGACATCAAATGCTATCTATATTACAGAGTATTAGACTATTATTAATAATAATATGAAATATAGTTTCGATAATAATTATTTTGAAACTATTTTTGAAGCACTGGTTGTTTGCATGCGATATTCACTTTACAAATAGTTTATTATATAAAGTAAATGAGTCGTACATCACATCAAAGGGGGATTATCGCAGACATACACCTGAAATATGCTATTTCTCAGTCAAACACAGATAATAATAATATCAGAGATAAGACCTGTGTTTTGATTGAATAAAAGTATAAAACATGAAAAAGTATCCCAAAATTGAATATCAAAGGAAATAAAAGATACTTCTCTTCAGAGATAATTCACTTTTATTTTTTGCTAACTGTGCAAAAACGTTAACTTTTTGCTGTGCACTGTACACCAAAAGATTGGCTCAACTATTGAATATTGAGATCATTTTTTATAATCCATGACAACAGAAGATATTGAGATCACTTGTATTTTGCTATTTATTATTTGCAATGTTTACTCTCATGTATCACATCATACAAATCATAGACAGACCTGTCTCACAAACTAAATCATCTTCTGTACCAAAAAAGCAAAATAATGTTATTCATTGAAAATAATGCTATTTTTGCTTCAAATAGAGTTCACAATAAAATAGCAGACGATTAACACATTATTTATTAAATGGTCTTATATTTTGAATTTATGTCATATAAAAAGATTCGGATCATTATATCCATTGTACTTAATATGCAGTTTATAGTAATTGAAATATTTTTAACAATTGATAAATAGCTGTCATTTGTTTCATTAATTTGACGATTCGTTCAAAACACACGAAATGTATTCATATTTAGTAAAAATGTTTTGCCCTTAAAGTACATTATCTTCTGTTTATAACTTATGTTTATGTAATGTTTATTATCATTCAATACAACAATAGTTTGACATAAGATTGTTTGAGTGAAGGAAAGGACAGTGAATGAGACAAAACTTGATTGTATTGAGGAATAAAAGAATCTCACGTTTCATATAAAACTTCTTTCAAAGGAGTGATCGATCACAACATGAATAAGATTAGAGTCAAGGAATAGTATGTCAACGCTTCCAACGGTTCCAATGGTTTCAGTCTTGTCTTCAATATATTTTGATACATAATCTCACTTATAAATTCACTTCAAGTATTAGTTAGCGGTAAGGGATGTCAGGGTTAGTGCAAAATATTCCTCTCATTCTTATAATATTCACTGACTTTGCTCTTTTGACAAATCAAATGTGAATACCATATGAGGGATGGGTTTATGTTTTCAAAATCAATCTATTCATTATAAAACCTCTGAATGATTCCCCCTTAACCCTCAACCAAACCACTGGCTACTAAACAAGTAAATGGTTTGACATCTAATGGAAAGGGATTTCAAATGATTAGTAAAAATAATTGTGATTTACTCTCTTTGGGATTATTTTTCTTAAGTAAAGTAAGATTTATTTGTTCATAACATAACTGTACCTGAAGTTTACAATTATTCAAAATTTTGCTTAAAATACATCTTATTTATGGGGTTTTTACGTCAAAGTATTACTTAGTGTTTATAACTATTATTTTTGTGTAAGAGTTTGTTTGCGTGTTATCTCTGAGAAAAAAACAAAAAGTTTTGTTTCAATAATTTTTTTGTGATAAAAATGTATGAAAAGTCATCGAAACGTATGAATAAAATGTCATTAGCTTTGCATACAATGGCAAAGACTTATCGATGACTGAAGACATAGCAACTGATTGTTTGATTTTTATTGAATATTAAATCAATTGCATAAATGGTTGGCAAATATCAAACGGAAATTTCGATTTCCCATTAACTAGCCTTAACTCCCCCTTAAACCCCCTGACAGGTGATGTCTTTATCAAATTCAATAAGAATGAGGTCATAAAACATAATAACATTTTGCGAATGAATATAATTCAAAGAAATATTATTAAAGTTTATGATGTGGTAGAGCTCAGCAGCTCAGCACTTAATGCACGGCCAATAAATTTATAGCCCATCAGAAGCATCGGCACAGCCATCAGAACAGCCATCAGAACCAGTGCTCACATGCAAAGAGCGCATCACAATGACAATCGATGGCATAACCCATAACCGCATAACTAGTTTGTAATTATTCGCTTCAAAGCTCATTATAATTAGACTTAAGTTAACTGTTATTAACATTACATTCAGTTTTCATTCCGTTTTGTATTTTCACAAAAAAAACTTTTAGTGCTATTAATTACAAACTTTTGTGCCTTAAAGAAGAGAACAGATATCAAAATGAAAGCTAGAAATTACAAAAATAATCTTCCCTTGGATTCTAAGGGTTATGTTTACAGAGGTTGGCGTAAAAGCTGTGATGCGTTAAATGATTCAGTGCTCATATGAGTTACCATTTGTATCGACAAAAGCGAATACTCTGTACTCTATTCTGCACTCAATTGTCTGGGGATATGATGTAGTGGTTGACACTCTTTATACCAAATGATTGCAACTCTAATAATGTATTTTAATTGGGACTCAAAAATGAGAATGAATTGAATGAAACATAAAATTAATGAAAATCTTATCGTTTTTGTTGAAAAAACTAATAATTAATTGCAAAATATTATAACTATTTTAATGAATGTCTAAAACGTATAATAGTTTCGCACAAATCATAACTACAATCAAAAGCCCTTTCGGCTGAAGACATATGTTTTAATTAACTATCCATTACATGCCGGCGTTAGTCTCTGTTCATGCCTGTGCTCAGAGCTCACGGCATTAGTCTCTGCAAACCCAATCCCTGACATGTTTTGTTGAACACAACTATTTCTTTGGTAAAAATTTCAATAAAACTATGCATTTGTGTGAACATATAAACGCATATTTGATGGGCACCGGTATTATCCTCTGTATTAGTTATGCCCTCATATTCTGTGTTTCTCTGCGCAAAACAAATCATGTATTTCATGATCTGGTGTTTCGATGAAAATCTTAAGAATGTTTTCAATGCCGCGCTGTTAAGGACGGGTAGAATAGACCACCCAATGAAGTCATGCGTTTCTGGTCAGTCAGACACTTTCCTCCCCTCCCTGGCCCTCAACATAACATAACTTAAATATACATTCATTTGTTGTAATAAACGTTGGCCTCAAGTAATGATTTACACAAAACAGTAACAAAAATAGAGTCAAAAAAATACAAATAATTTTTAGACAACTTATGCCAAGTCTTACACGAAATACATGTCTTATGTGTTATGTGTTATGTGTTCTTCAAAACTATATTTTTGTTGAGTTTTTTCAAAATTCTTGTCTTTATTTCACTTTTTCTATGAATCAATCTTTCAATAAAAACATTTCAAAGCATTTATTGCAAGAAATATATAAAACTCTGAAATATTTTTCTTTAAATAAAACTTTTGTGTAAAAATAGTTTGAGTTTTAGTTAATGTATGAAAAAATCGATAATTGTGTGCAAATTGGCTCAAAGTTTAGCTCAAAGACTACTGCAGTCAACAATTTGATAAAATACTCAGTGATCTCAACAGTGGGCCCAAAGCAGAGACATTGAACAGGGAATAACTGCAGAGGATATGTAGTAAACACTCATCACTGATGTCTTTGAAACAGCATTTAATCAACAGATTTATGAATTGTAAAGAAAAGGGAATCACTTATTATGGAAACGATATTCTTCTTGTGTGGTTTGCAATTGTTTTTTGGCTGAAGGCTGTTATGTATGTTAAACGGCATTACGAGAACGGTATTAGCATAAGACGCCGACTGACACCTGTCATCTCAATACTCAGAGGCCACTAAAGGTTGAACCCAAACATATACGACACCCAACATATCCAACATATCATTGCATTTACTGAGCACTCGATTCCCTCTTCTATTGTTTGGATTAATTCAATATAAAGACAGCAAAACAAAAGTCGATTAAAATATGTTGTTATTAAACAATAGATATGAAAATATATTGGGAATTGTGATGAACACTGAGGAGAGGGAGAGGAGGATAGGAGAGTGCAAAATATGGGACAATACTGTGAATCACATACAGCTGTTTCATAACTTGTGTAGAGTATTGTGCATTAGAGGCCAGGCGTGAGATGATTACACTATTAATGACAGGAATCCAAAGCTTTTATATTCATCAGAATTGGACGCCTCTATAGCCTCTATAGTATAGTATACCCTCTCTATCACTATAAATAACATAAAACACTTTAAACGCATTCACAATCACCTGCTCTTCAATACAACTGTAATGAAAGTCTTATTCAACAAAACATCAATTGCTTTGGATTTAGACTCAAATCAAAAGAGATCTAATCTTTGAGTTGTTTTTCAATAGACCTTTAGCTTAACATAAGATATGATCGGTTGGAAAGGGGTATAAAAAGAATAACAACGAAATTGCATTGATTTGGCACCGAATTGCCAGTTCATGACTGGGCCACCCAACCACCCAACTATCCAACCATCCATTCCCTGCACAAAGTTATTATGCAGTTATGCATTACTGTATGTCTGCATCGCATTTGGGTTATTGACCAGAATTGAAGGAAAGCATAGCTTTTATGATATAATGTCTGTAAATGACATTCTGACGCATCCACTCCACCACTCCATCCAAAGGGTGGAGAACTCCTATTCCCTATTATTTTTCAATAAACCCAACATTACATTAGATTTAATCGTTTTATTTGATTTGTATTAAAAAATCAATAATAAAATGTTTGGATCACTGTTTGGGAGAGCTTTTAAATGTTTGTTGAGATTGAGACTTGAATTTCAAATTTAGTTATAATAAAATATAAACAGACATTAAAGCAGTGATTGTGTGAACATTGAGGGCCATTTGAAACACAATATCATTCACTATCTATTGGTTCATCAAAATTGAAAGCAATTAATATTCAAATCAATTAAAATCTGTTTTTGAGATCAAAATCAAAGCCAAAAATATATTCAATCATTGAGTTGTAATGCATTTGCAGTCAAATGGTCGTCAAAAGTGACCACTTTTTGGTTAAAACCCCAAAACTGTTGGATATTTTTTACTCTTATTTTCAAAGTATTAAATGCAAGAAAGCCGTAGCGATAGGACCGATAAGACCACCCCTGATGAGCATTGGATGCGTTTTGAAATTGCCTGGAGCTAACAAATTGAATTGAATAGTGTAAAGGTTGCACAGATATGAGATTCACTCCTGCATTACGTAAGTGTTGTGCACTTAAACATTAATAACACTTATATTCTGAGCCCCTATTTTGCAATTTGTCAAAAACCCATACTTTTTGATGCCTTCATTGCATTTCAATTTAACAAAAGACAAAAAATCATTAATTTTTTATTATTTTTATTTTTATAATTACAAAAATTATTTGAAAATAAAACAAATGGCAAACTATTCAGTGAAATGTCATTTCTGTTTCATTCCGGAGAAGTGAACACAAGTTATCTTTGACTAAGTCTTGGGCGACACAGGGTTTGCCCAAAGCTATAATCGCATCAATATTTTCATATAAAAAGCCAATTATAATGTTTTTCTTCACCGAACCTCTCGTCCTCTCACGGGAAACATGAGTCCAGAGATGGTTTGCTCTTCACTCAAAAAGTTTAATAAATTTTTGGATAAAATTGTTTTTATATATAAACAGGTGTTTCGTTTCGTTTGCTTTTTTACCCCAATTTCCAGTTCTCAGCACTTATTTTGAATATAATATAAAAGGAAATAAACTTTTTGTTTGTTTTTAATATTTTTATCTCAAGTATTCAAAACAGAATTGTTTCACATGTTTGACGAAAATACTTAAAAATATTTCAAATTTCAATGTTTTTTCAGATTAAATGGGTTTTCAAAATGTTTTCAATAATAACCGAAAATTTTGTTTTTATTTAATTTTTAAACAAATAATGTTAAGTCAAACGCAATTCACTGTAAACAACAATTTTATGCCATTATTATCGCACAATAGGTCCAGAAGTCATGTTTCATAACAAGAGGAGATCTATTTTAGGCCTCAATTGAATCGATTCATTGGATTTATAATAGTTTTTGTTTTATTAATATATAAAAAGATGAAAATATTATGAATAAATAAAATTTTAGTTTTTTTTTCAAAACAAAAATCTCAAAATTGTGTGAATTTTTGTTATAAAACTATTTTTTAAATCATTTATACATTTTTAGACTATCTATAGCTTAAAGCAAAAATAGATTTATCTCTAAAAAACATTTTTAAATTTTATAAAATTCACGATATCTTTGAAAATAGCGATCAAATGATGAGATCAGTTGTGAAGTAAGTGCTCTAAAAATAACTTTTTATGTCTTAATAATCGATTTAATGATTAATTAATTGATTAATATTTTAATTAAATTTTTAAAACATTAAACAAAAAATTTAATATAACTTTTTGTGCAAACAATTTGTTTGAAAGAGTTTTACTTAAAATTGAATTTTATTTTTAATAATGTTTCTGAAAATTAATTAAAAGCTAAAAGAGTTTAAGAGTTTATCCGAAGATTAAAAAAATTGTTAAAATTTTTATTCAGCGCTTGTTTTCATCAAAGATCTCGTTTTAAGCCTTTATTTATTCAAATTTATACACTATTTTACTGCAAAAATATCTAATCATATGAGTGAATGAAGAAGAAAAATGACTCTGTTTACATCTTTTGATATTTCAATTAATTATAATTCAAAAATACAAACTCTGAATATATATCACGACTTAATTATGCAATTTTTATGAAACTTTTGTATCAGTTTTGATATTTTGATTCATTTAATTAAAACCTAATTTCACTCTTCAGTTGAGATCAATCGCTAAAAGACTTGAATAAAAGACTAAATTATTTGAAAAACCCAATAAAAGTCAACAAAACTTTCATAAGAGTCACGAAGTCTTCAAAATATTTAAATGAAATAATATTTTTAAAGCTCAAAGAACTTCATATTTAACTTCAAAATCACTTTAAAGTTTTGTTAATCTTCTGATTCATTGCTATTTTGAGTAAAAAAGATGTTTTAATTCAATGAAATGTTGAGAAAAGCCGACGATTTGTTTAATTGAATGCTCTTTTGGTTGACATTTATAAATGATTTTCACATTTATTGAATTTGTACTTAATTTCCGTTCAGTTCATCAAAAGTGATATTTTCTATTTCCCCCCAAAAGATAAACACGACTTCACGTAATGGTCACCACATTTGGTTCCCGTCTCTACTGTTTTCACATCAATTTCATCAAAGTTTCAATTCTTTAGGCTTTTGTCAAAACGTTAGATATTTTGTTAGAAAAAGACATTTTTAATAAAAAATAATTTTCAGATAACAAGTGATGTGTTTTTTTTGATGTATTCCTCTTGATATGAGTGTCGATAACAAAGAACTCTATCATTATAATAGTTTAAAAGTCATTTAAATCAGATTTAAGGGTAAATTTAAATTAAGGGTGAAATTTGTTGAAATTTAATAATAGTTTAGTTAATTTGACATTTTATGCAAAACAATGATTTTGAATTACCTTTCTTACAATCCAACCAAAAAATGCTTTGTTTTGCTTAAAAACATTTATTTTGAAAATTTATATCTAATCTCACATTCCTTTCAAACAAAATAATAGTAATTTTGTTATATGAGAGCCAAACGCACGGATCGGTAGCTCTTTCTTAATGGCACTAATTTTCTTGATTACACTTTGAGTCAGTGAAAACAAATTTGCATCAATTCAGTCAACAAACGGATCATTTGAAACCCTTTCCCATCTATTTATTAGGGTTTCCATCAAAATAAGTGCTCTTTTTGTTTGAATTATAAAAAAGACGACAAAAACTATAATATAATTAAAATGTTAGACCAATACTACCAATGCTTTAATCACTTTCACCATTGCTTTTGGGGATTATTTGATTAATTTCATCAATTAATAGATAGCAAACGGGTTATGAAAATTAATTTTTCAGGGAATACTGTATATAACAAGTTTTATGTTAATTCCTGGTGTAAATAATGTCCTAGACACTCCAAAGGGGTATTTTGGAGAATTAAAATTGGAAAACGACCTGAAATTGGGCTATAATTGCATAAAACATAACAATTCTTGTGATTATTTGATGCAAACATTCCATAAGTTTTATGAATATATGATAATTGTATTACGATTTGAATGAATGAATTCATTTTTATTCAAAAACTATGTAATAATCTCTTGAAAATAATTTACAAAATGAGAAAAAGCCCCGGAATTTGCAAATATGCAAACATTAATAGGTATTACAGGCCTTACGTTATGTTTTGCCTCAACTCATAAATCTATTGAAGAATTTCTCCTAAAAGTAAAACTAATGATTGTTTTGTAAAGAAATAGTAAAACAGTTTTAATTTGAAATTCCATTGAATGTAAAACTAAAAACAATAATCAAAATGGATATTAAACCCTTCAGGGGAACTTGGAGATTTTGTTTTTAAAAATTGCTTTATTTTCTCAATTATTGAAACAGAAATGACTTCAATAAAAAATAATTTGAAACGAAATGAAAATTTCTGTTAATATTATATAAAACATAAAAACAGAATAAATGTATAAAACATTTGCATAACTTCTGAACCATTGTATGCATTCATGAAATTATATTTCAGTTTTTGAATATTTTTCGTTATATTCAATGAAATACAATATATTTTGTGTTTGCTTTGTGCAGGAATTGACAAAATATAGTATAGTATCGATTGAAACATGAATTTTGTTAAATAATATTCATTTCAAACACAAGAAAAACATTAATTCAGTGAATATTAATCTTAATCATTGGGTTTTGCAGTGAATTATAATAATGAAGATTAATGTTATGTTTGTCTAATGTCTGGTGACCTCATCTCAACCTATTTTATGTTTAACTCTCACTTCAATTAAATTAGTTTTAATATTAAATTTAATTATTTTCTTAGACTTTCAAACATATGCTCATAATTTAAATAAATTAAAAAACACCTCAATTTGAGAAATGTTAACTCAATTTGAGAAAACGTTAACTCAATTTGTATTTACTTTAACTAACGATTGGTAACGAAATCATTATAAAAATATTTAATCAAATAAAAACTCAGAATCTTTTCAATTGAATGGAAATTATATTTAAAATGAATATATCATATGTACAGTAGGTTATGGGCAAGGTGAACTAATTGGGTGGAGCCACTGGGTTCATGGTATCCATAAGTTGATAGACTACTCACTACTGGATAAATCACTGCTCACTAGCGAACCAAACGACAAACAAATGTTGATATTTCTCTTCAATTTAAAATTGATTCGGAATTGTACTTACAGGTAATTTTTAAAATGTACTTGATAGATTTTCGATCATTAATTACTTATAAATCATCATAAATAGAGTCTCATTTAGATACACCTTGTTCATTGAAAACAAATGTATTATAAAAAGTATTATCTAAAGAGAGGGTCAATCTTCACATTCAACAGTTTTTCAATATTATATGAAAAGTACATTCAAATTGTTGAAACTTTTCAAAGTTGGCCCCCTTTGACAGGTGCATAAAGTGACCGCTGAGACACCTTTCCTATGTTTATATTTTTTGATTGATCATTAAATAAACATAATCTATACTATAATTAATGCTCTTGGTATCAAATTGAGGGACCATATGAGAAACACCCTGATATTTATTCATTAAAGGATAAATGTATTTTCATATCAATATTATATAAACTCATAAATCTATTGAAGAATTTCTCCCAAAAGTAAAACAAATGATTGTTTTGTTAAGAAATAGTAAAACAGTTTTAATCCAATTCTCTCACAAAAAGCATCGGCTTATGTGACAGTCACTGACTCGGGTAGCCTTCAAAATAGCATAGTGTGACCCCTGGGTAGTACTCCACCCCCTCTTAGAGAATGAGATAATACGCAATGTCTTCATATCTCATAATAATAGCAATGAATGCATTTATTTGTCGATTCAGTCACTAATTATACCCCTTTTTGGTGACATAAAAGACGGGTCTTATATCTCAATTCAAAATATACCAGGTCTTAGGTCTGACCACCCTTTCCAGGAATTTAGATATAAGATCAGGTCTTTTATGTCATCAAAAACGGTATATTTAAATCAAATTTCATATTTGAAAACATTTAGTCTTCTGTATCGTTATTTCGGTGAAAACTGGGTATTGTTTAACCCAGAGTAGTACCACCCTCTCTAAGAAACGGTGATAATACGCCCATGGTGATTTATGTTAGACATTGAATAATGAAAATGAATATTAAACGGTTGAGGGAAGTTAAACGATAGAGAGGATCTGATCTGATTTGATATGATCTTGGAGATTTTTGTTTAAAAATTATTTTATTTCTCAATTATTAAAATCAAAATCAAAGGACAACACACGAAGACTTCTCACGGAAAGGGTTGGCCTTTTGGGAGTGAAAGCCAACCAATAAGTAGTCGTCGTTCTCGTGGTCTGCAATGTATTTCTGGACAACAGGAAGACAAACATTAGACGTACGGCAAGTGTCCGACCGATCGGTACATACCTTAAGGTCTTCGATGGCCACCGAAACCGCCATTCGTCTCATCTGTGACTCTCTTCTCAACTGTTCCACAACTCTTCGCTGATGTTGTAGTGAAGACATCACTGAAGACAATGACACCAAAAATATTGCCAAATATATGCAATCCTTTCATACATTACGTACACACTATAGGAGTGGAGATGTCTTTCACTCATTATTATTATCCAAATATTTTGTTTAACTTTTATTATTTACAGTAAAACCCTGATTAAGCAAGTACAATTTATATGATAATTAAATCATTTGTATCATGATCAATTTGGGGTAAGGAGAAAGGATAAGGGTTAAAATAGTGAAGAGTTTATATATATAATGAGTTATTGTTTGTCGTAATGTTTGGATGAGTTGAGACATTGAGAGACAAACTGTAATAAAGAGAGTGAAAGCCATTGAAAGCCATCAAAGACTCCATTATTTGTGTCTCTAATCATGTTTTCACACATTTTTTCAAAAACAAAATTAATATAACTTTAAATGCATTTAAATATTGCTTTCAATTATGAGTTAATTGTTTTCAGGTTTAGTTATCTTTCACTCAATTGTTGTCTAAATTGTAGTCATTTTTGAGTCAAATATTTCAAAACAATTGCAAAAATAAAAACATTTTTTTGATTTACAATTATTTTTGATTGAATTGAGTCTCAAATTAATGTTATTATAAACAAAGTGTTGATTTGTGGACAATATGCTGATGGCGTGGACCCCAAGACAGGAGGGTTTGGAACAAATACTACAACTTCTTCGGGAATCCCAGTCACCCGACACTCAGACACAAAGGACTGTCCAACAGGTCTGACCATTGAATCGCTTTTTGTCTTTAATTTTATTTAATTTTGAAAACATTTGAATATTTTCTTCACTTTTTGTATTAAAAATGTTTATCTTTTGAACCATTTGTGGATTAATTGTGTCTTCATTTGCAGAAATTGGAAGAATTGAATAATTACCCGGATTTTAATAATTACTTGATTTTTGTTTTGACAAAATTGAAAACAGAAGGTATTGTTGAATGAATGGATCCGTTGAGGGATTGGTAGCCATTAATGTCAATGTGTTTGTGTTTGCAGACGAACCGACCCGTTCTCTGAGTGGTCTTATCCTGAAGAACAACGTGAGGGCACACTTACATCAGTTCCCACAAGAGGTGACGGACTTTATTAAGTGTGAATGTCTTGAGAGCGTTGGCGATCCCTCGCCCCTAATCCGGGCCACTGTAGGCATACTGATTACAACCATTGCCTCCAAAGGAGAACTCGTCAATTGGCCCGAACTGTTGCCCCGTTTGGTCCAAATGCTGGACTCAAACGACTACAGCTGTTGTGAGGGAGCCTTCGGTGCGCTTCAGAAGATATGTGAAGACTCTTCGGAAGTGTTAGACAGCGATGCACTCAATAGACCACTGAATATATTAATCCCAAAGTTTCTACAGTTTTTCAAACATAGCAGTAATAAAATCAGATCCCATGCCATCGCATGTGTCAACCAATTCATTATGAGTCGGACTCAGGCCTTGATGTTACACATCGACTCCTTCATTGAGGTTTGTATACCTGTGCTCTGCTTTCACTTAATTAATTGACTCAACCCTTAACAGAATTTATTTCATTTGGCGTCCGATGAAGACCCAGAGGTCCGCAGAAATGTTTGTCGAGCACTAGTCATGCTTTTGGAGGTACGGATGGATCGACTCATTCCTCACATTCACAATATAATAGAGGTTTGTATTGATTCGTAAATTCACATCTCTTTCCTCCTGTACTCAATACAACCCTTTCCACAATCGCCCCTTTGGTTACACCTCTATTGACCATAAGGTTCAGACCCGGAAAGGATATGAAATCATTTAATACCCATTTCATTGACTTTTAATTAATATATGATTTAATCGATGAAAGAATTAATTGAAACAAACGTTTACTCGTAGTATATGTTAATGCGAACCCAAGACCAGGACGAGAACGTGGCTCTCGAGGCCTGTGAGTTCTGGCTCTCGTTAGCGGAACAGCCTATTTGTAAAGAAGTACTTTCCGGACACCTCTCGCGTCTCATTCCGATTCTTATGCGAAGAATGAAATACTCGGAAATCGATATAATATTACTGAAAGGAGACATAGAAGAGGATGAGATGATCCCGGATAAGGAAGAGGACATTAAACCACGGTTTCATCGGTCCCGGACTCACGCACAAAGACATATGGAAGACAACGATGAAGAGAATGGCGAAGAAGAGTCTGACGACGACAGCGACGATAACTCACTGTCCGATTGGAATCTTAGGAAGTGTTCGGCCGCTGGACTCGACGTCTTGGCCAATGTTTTCCACGACGACCTCTTGCCTGTAGTTTTACCTATCCTTAAAGAAACCCTTTTCCATCAGGATTGGGTGGTTAAGGAATCGGCTGTTCTGGCACTCGGAGCCATTGCCGAAGGTTTGATCCATAGTTGTCCTCTGTTTTCACTCAACTTATTGTTTGTTTGTCTGAGCACAGGGTGTATGACAGGAATGATTCCTCATTTGTCTGAATTGATTCCATATTTAATAACCTGTTTATCGGAGAAGAAAGCGTTGGTTCGTTCGATAACCTGTTGGACACTCAGCCGATACTCCCATTGGGTTGTCCAACAACAACACGACCGCTTCCTTAAGCCTCTTATGACTGAACTATTAAAGCGAGTGTTGGACGCAAACAAGAGGGTACAGGAGGCGGCCTGTAGTGCGTTTGCGACACTGGAAGAGGAGGCCTGTACTGAATTGGTTCCGTACTTAGAGTTCATTCTTCAAACACTAGTCTTTGCTTTCAGTAAATATCAGGTATTTATCGGAAACACAAATATTTGTCAAAAAATTGATTTGTTTTAATGTTTAGCACAAAAACCTATTAATACTTTATGACGCCATCGGAACTCTGGCCGATTCTGTTGGACACCATCTGAATAAACCGGAATATATTAACCTTTTAATGCCTCCACTCATCCAAAAGTGGAATTTACTCAAAGATGATGACAAAGACCTGTTCCCACTTTTAGAGGTATTTTAGTGTTGTTTTTATGCAAATGATTAGTAATCAATCAATTCCTTGACCTCCAGTGCCTCTCATCGGTGGCCACAGCTCTTCAGAACGGATTTCTTCCATACTGTGAACCTGTGTTCAGGCGCTGTCTGTCTCTCGTCGAGCAAACCCTTAATTTAAATTTGGTATTCAATCAAACGATTTGACATTAATTTGATTAATAAATACCACTTTTGTTGGACTGTTAGGCAAATGCCAAACATCCGGAACAGTTTGAACCCCCAAACAAAGACTTTATGATCGTTGCGTTGGATCTGTTGAGTGGTTTGGCCGAAGGTCTTAATGGACTGATGGAGTCGTTGGTTATGTCCAGTAATATAATGCAACTCTTATACCAATGCATGCAGGTATGGGTATAACAGCACAGGTAGTTCATTGGTGTTTCATTGGTTTGCTGTTATATTCCCACTTAGGATCCCATGCCTGAAGTCCGTCAAAGCTCTTTCGCACTGTTGGGTGATCTGACGAAAGCGTGTTTCCAACACGTGAGCCCTTGTATTGGTTTGTATTTCAATTTGATTTCATTTCTTTACTGATCTCTCAAATGATGACAATTGTTGTAAATATTGACCCAAATATGAGACCCTTGTATTCGTACTGTCTGACTGTCCAAAACCACCTTTCCTTCAATTTGTTTGTAAATACAAACGAATATATTGTAAACAAAAACCTCTAATTTCAGCCGAATTTCTACCGATATTGGGTCAGAACCTGAAACCCGAGTACATAAGTGTGTGCAACAATGCCACCTGGGCCATCGGCGAAATCGCCGTCAAACTGAACGCCGAGATGAAGCCCTACGTGCCGATGGTTTTGTCCCAATTGATCACAATCATCAACCAACCGGGTACTCCTAAAACACTTCTTGAAAACACAGGTTTGTATTGAATAGTGATTTGAATTGAAATGCTTTGAAAAAAACACTTATTTTTTGATTGAATTATATTTTTATTTGTTTTTTGTCTTTAAATTAATTTATATTTTCTTTTTTCGCATCCATTTGTGGCTTTCGTTTCGTTTGTCCTTTCATTTCATTAATTATTATAAATTGCGCGACAATTATGTCAAACATTGAATAAATCGACACTCATTTGCAATCGTGTGTCGACTTAATGATAGCCATAACTATTGGTCGGTTGGGTTTGGTTTGCCCCGAAGAGGTGGCCCCTATGTTACAGCAATTTATACGTCCCTGGTCTGTATTCCTATCATTTTTTGTTCAGTTTATTTATGTCTTTACAATCATTCCTATTATTTCTACACTTTATCATCAAATACTCAATTGATTGCCAGATATTTATGTTTATTTTAATCAACACTTGTGTCCAATCAGGTGCTCGTCGTTGCGTAACATTCGTGATAATGAAGAGAAAGACTCTGCGTTTAGAGGCATCTGTGGTATGATTAGTGTAAACCCCGGAGGAGTGGTTCAGGAGTTTATATTCTTCTGCGATGCCGTCGCCTCTTGGAATAGCCCTAAACAAGACCTCAAACAGATGTTCCATGAGGTCTGTCCTCTCGGTTAGGGTCAACACCATTTAGTTAACCATTGATTTGATCCATAGATTCTTCACGGCTTCAAGAATCAGGTCGGAGAAGACAATTGGCGCCGATTTTCCGAACAGTTTCCCATCATTTTGAAGGAAAGACTTGCAGTTAATTATGGCGTCTAAACAACGTTAGACTACCTCTGCTTCTGTTGTCTGAGCGCTGGACTAATGTTTTGTTAACTAATGGTTTGAAACATTAATTTTGATGAACTGTTGGCAGCAATCGATTGACGACTCATTCAAAACATAGGAATATAATTAATATTTAAGTCTTTTTTTGTTTATTTAATGAAAACATAATGTATTTGTCATTAATTATCGCTTTCTCTACACTAACTGACGACTAGTCCTGTAATTAATGATTTGTCCCAACATTTAGTGTAAATCTGTTTCAATTGAATGCATGTTTGGAAGCATTGCATGACTTAATGATCACTAAATTGTAATTCAAACTCAAAGTAAGCTATTGTTCGCCTCTTTTATGACCATTCCGTTCAGTCCTTGTCTTTAATTATAACTTTAATTATATTTTCATTTTTTGACCACTTTTTGCCAAAAGTGCTGAAGTGTTGGAATGGGAGGTAAAGGTGTCGAACGATAGTAACTTTGAGTTTTAGGCTAAAGTCAATGTTTGCCCCTTTTATGGCATATTTTGAAAAATTGTTGAACACTTTGAACACTGTTTTTAAGTGCCTTTCACTTCAGTAGTATTGATCTCTTCTTCTGTCAAACAATGAGTACTTTTTCATCTGATTTTAAGCCTATTTTTATTAATTGACAAAAAATTGCTTTACTTTCAAACGTAAGCATAATTTGTATCAAAATATTTCTCTTTTATTATTTTCGACACATTTTTAGCTCAAAAAGTGATTTAATTATAAAACAATTGTTTTCTTCGACTTTGAAATGATTTTTGTTTTTTTCCCTTTAATAAGAAATTTTGAATTTTTGCTCATTTTTACCATTTTTTGCATTTTTTTGTTAATTATTTTTATTATTAAACCATTTCTCACGACTACTCGACTCAGGATTATATAAAAATGAATTTTTGAATGAAAAACGGTTTTTACGTTCAAATCCTAAACCTCTTTATCTTCACCTCAACTGAACTGCAATTTCTGTGAATCGAAGAAACGTTTTATTGAAATGTTTGCGACTTTTCATTGAATTGAGAGAAAGTGTTGCGAAAATGAGTGAAAACTATTGAACTGTTGTGCCATTACTTGTGATCTAATATTATGTGAATCTTTAGTTTGTAATCAATTTCAATGATATAATCCTTAATCGGGGCCACAATTGTGTACATATTGTATGACTGACTCATTGATTGATTTGTATTATCAATAAATTATTAATTAATTTAATTATTAATACATTTTTTCATTTCATTTCTCATTAAAAGCAAAAAATAATCGTTTGTTTAGTGAAGAAAACAATTGAGACCTAAAAGTGATGAAAATATTTCTATAATTCACTCACTGTTTGAAAACAAAAAGGTTTTTCTGTTTTTGAGGCCAAATATCGGGAAATGAAAACTAAAACTAAATTATTGTTCAAAATGTGACCAAAAATGATGTGATTTTTGTATCAAATGATAAATTGATGAAAAAATATATAATTAAAGAAATGATTGAAAAAAATATTAAGAAGTTTTGAGAAAATTATTATTTGTTTTATATTTTAAGAAATTTTGGGAAAAATATCTATTTTATGAGAAATTGTTTGTTTTGTTTGTATTTAAAAAAAGCAATGTTTTTAACATAAGACGACATTAAGAGACAAATGTCACGAATGTCTGCATTAATTGGTTTTAATATACTATTAATCGTCGAAACCCTGGGAAAGGAGGAAATTCGCGGCCATATTCTCATTCTTATCACATGCAAAGTAAGCTTGCACAACCAGGTACTCCGGAAAACCCAATGCCTTCAACTGTCAGTAAAGACAAAACCAATCATTAGTTTATTGTTTGTAATCAAATGTAAACACAAATGCAGTACCCGTTCGATGGCCTCCTTGTCCTGTTGTGTCACCTGTGCTGAACCGATAAGACTCTCTAAGTTTGATGGTTGACCGGTAGTGCCGGCGCCTGAGGCGGGAGCGGCCGATGCGGCGCCAGAAGACGGTTCGTTTAACATACGGACAAACGCCTCCTGGTTTTGGGTAATGAGTTGTAAGAGTTGGGGATTGTTTTGTCCGATCTGTTGCATCACAGCGTTGAGCAGTTGGGGGTTCTGTTGGATCACTTGACGCATCTGTTGGAACTGAGGCTGAGAGCGCAGGAACTCCAGTGGGTTCTCATCGGTACCACTGGTTTCCATACCTGTAGGTGTGCTTCGCTCAACAGTCGGTTCGCTTGACTCTTGGGGTTGGGCTTCAGATAGCTCTGTCGGAAATCCGGTCACTAAGTACTCGACAGCTCTGTCGGGGTTATTAAAGCTGGCCTTCAGTGCCTTCTCTACGGCGTCCTTCTCGTAACCCATTTCCATAATCTGTTTCACCATTTTCTGGTAATCCTCGCCCAAAACAATCGTAGACTCGGCCGCAGACACTCCCGAAGAAGTGCCCGAAGGGGTAGAAGCGGCAGCTGTTGTGGAAGCGGTGGTTTCACTTTGAGATCCGGCGCCGACTTCTTTGGGTTTATCCGCAGATTTCACGTCAGCTATGTTTGTCGGCGTCGAAGTGGTGGCTGAAGGGGTAGTACTGGATGTAGTGGTGACCGCACTGGGAGTGGGGGTCGAGTCAGTGGGCGTCGACGACTGCTTGGGTTTAGTGATCATAACCACAACGAACTTCTTTTCGTCCATTTCGTAGTCTTTTAACTGATTTTCATCGCTTAGTATTTTGCCTGAAATTAAGGGACAAAACAATGTCAGACATATTGGGCCACAGGTTGAGGACAGGGGTATGAATACCGGCGTAAATGAGTTTCTGCCACTCAATGTTGTAATCGCTTCCTCTCTCGCACTCAATCTTTTGCTTCAATTGCTTTACCTTTGAGTTAAACAACAAATACATAAACAAAGGATTGGATCAAACAGTGGTGACATGTCTGCAGACATACCGTTGCCGTGTCTTCGATGTCAATCTTGAAGGTCTGTTGTTGTAATGTCTTCAGAGTTATCAACATTTTTACAGATATTTGAATTGAATTGAAAACAAATGAAAACAAATGAAGAGTTAATTCAGTTTTTAAACAATAGTTTTGACAAAAGTCTTAAGAGATTTACAAAACAATCATTAATTGATGAAAATGTTGTCAAAAGTGATGAAGAGTTGAATCAAATTCAATACACAATCAGTGCTTACAATGATTTGCAGTAATAGGAGACATGTCTTTTCATACCGTTTATCAAAGACGTTAAGAAACGATATGAAAGTGATTCACAAATCCGTTGCCAAAGCACTGATATATTGAACCCCTGTTTGGGTTGTGTTTGGGTTTTGTCTATGCATTCAATGGTTAATACATTTTCCCCTCATTTCCTACCAATGGTTTGAATGACAACTCAAATGAAGACATCATTTGTTGTTTGCTTTCATTGAAAACCAAAACAAAACCTAATTTTGAGTGAAATTAAGTGAAAACTAATCATTAATTCAATGATTAATTCAAACAATTTAATGCATTTGAGAGCAAACCAAAGGGAAAGTCAGATAAAGTGTGTCTTCTTCTGTGAGTTTCACCACACGTTTGGACCAAAACTTATATATCAGGTCTTAATTGATGTCACAATGATTTGATTCCAAAACTGATCCCATGTTTGGTCTTAAGGTTCCCGAAGACTATGTCTCTAAAGAAAGCTTTGATTCATTGAATGTGTATTTAATACCGAAAACTGAATTACAGGGGAAACTGATTACAGTGTATGTCATCTACCGATCCATTGATTAGTTATCATTGATTTGTTCCCACAATAACAGCAATGCATTGAACCTAAAGATCATTGGTTTCCCGATCGGTATAAATGACGCCAAATATCCCCGAAATCGTCTCATTTTCAACCTTTGCTTTGTTTGTTCGGCGTCTCTGAGGACAACACAATACGAACCGATTGTCCGAAAATTAGGCCATTATTTGATTCATTTAGAGCTCGAGTCGGGGTTTCTGTCCGACGAACACAAGAAATCAAAACTTCCGGTGATTTTGAGTGAAATTAAGGATCAGTTGAACTCAAGTCGTGTTTGCTCTATAACTGTCTGTAAGGATAGATATAACAAATATTTACCCCTTTTTCTCACATTTTCTGTTTAAACTCAATCCTTAGCCCCTTCGACGACAATACACCTAAAGGTTGCGAGAGTACAGCCCGACCCCCAACAGGTGCAGGACTATCACGTACCTGTGCTTCTGCTGTCCATAACCCCGAGTCAATGGGATCTGACGACACAACAGGTGTTTATTATTTGTTTTGGTTTTGATTGAATTGAAATTACATACAAAACGAGTCATTATTTTATTGATCAGAGACTGAGATATCGGTTATAAATGTAATTCAAGTTTTAATTCAATTGATATTTAAATGGCTTTTCTGGTCATTCATTGTCTCATAAATTGTCGGTTTTTTTTTGCAATTTTGTGTCAAAACTAGACATTAATTGAGTTTAGATTTGGTTTAGATTTTGTGCAAAAGTATTCAAAAATGTTTTCATAACTAAATGAATGTTTATTTTTGTTTAAAGCAATGACTTGTCGTACGATTTGTGCGCTTTGTTTCCGATATTTCAAACCTCTGTTGAGTTTAAATCCAAACTAATTGTCTGTTATTTGATTGCCTTTCAGTGGGACTCTATAAGTGTGAAGGTATAGGTGTTTGCACTCAAACTCTCCGTTCATTTAACTTTATTTGCAATAATTTTAGTCTAAATTTAAGTTTAAATTATTTTTATTAATATTTAATTGTTTTTAAGCTTTAATTAACTGTAAAACACATTAACTCTTAAAAGCACTGCATTTAAGGCATAAGTTGTTTTGTAAATAAAATCTAATGAAAGCACTGATACGGCAACAGATCCTACCCTACATTGATGGCTACCGACACATATCGAGGATAGCATTGGAGGCCGACGTGGAAGTGAGTCTCGTTAAGGCCTGCATTCAAAACATGATTTATTACGGAATCATTACTTTAATACCTATTTTTCAATATTCAAACGTCTACTTAACGACACCTCTGTTGGTCCACTTGGCTGAGAATACCTCACTTCAGGACGAGTGCATTCGGTCTGCCCTTCTCTTAAAGTGCTTTTATCTAACACTTGTCTATCTGTCCAACAGATATGTGTCTAAACAGGAGAGCCAACAGTTGCCAACATTTCGCTCAATATTTCAACTTTACTGTCATATGTGTCCGGGAATGACAGTGAAAGACCTTTGTATGAAATTCAACCCTTCCTCTCATGGGATCAATGAAAAGAAATTAATAAAATTTGGTTTAATGAAGGGTTTGATCAGAAGATTCCAAAAATATCCCATATTTTTAGCCCCAAAACCACACTCTGTTGAGAATCAGAGAGGACTTTACCGGTACTTTGACGGCAACCATAGTTACGACGAAATATGTTGTAAAACACTTAAAAATTATTATGAATTAGAGGAAAGGGTTGAAAAACATCCGGCGATTGTTGTCTGTTGGAAGTGATTGTCAATTGATTTATAAATGATTTGTTATTCAATGAAAATATTTATTAAACAATAAATAAATTTTAATTTAATTGTATTTGTCTTTCAATTCAATGGCTATTCAGTGCCACTAAAGTCGTGACTAAACTGTCCTTTGGTTATAAAATATTGGCTTTTCTTCCGAATCATTAGAGAAATAAATTTTTCATTGATTTTGGTTTCAATGAAAACAATTCAATGAGTGATAAATAAATTGAACGTAAAATTGAAATCTTTTTATACAATTTAATAGTAAAACTGATTTTGAAATATATTTTTAACAATTGTTTAATCACTTTTTGAAATGATTAATAAATAAAACAAAAATTTTACACAAATATTATTCAAGCGTTTGATTAAATAAAATGAAAAAAATGTATAAAAAGTTTTCTCAAAGTTTTAAATTCAAATTAATATTCAATAAAAGCCTAAAATGTAAAGCAATTCATAAAAATCTGTTTTAAAGATAAATGTAATGAATTTTTCATTGACTTTAAATGTTTGCATAGAAATAATGAAATCATTAATTCATATTTAAATTCATGTCATTATTAATACCTATTTTCATCTGTTTTTGATATTTCCCTATAATTTCCAAAATTCAATGTTTGAGCGAAATATTATAAAAAGCTTTTTATTAATGAATTTTTATATTATTTGATATTTTCCTAAAATATTTAAAATTCATTGTTTAATAAATTGATTGAAATTATTAATAGTCTTTAAAATTAATTAATTTTTTAATGATTTGTTTTTTGTTAAACAAATTATATTCAAAATTATTTAAATTTTATTCAATTTTATTATTATTATTATTATTATTATTATTCCTAACCTTAATATATATAAAAACTTTTTGTAAATTTTTGAATATTTTACAAAATTGTCAAACATTTCAAAAACGATGTCATATCTCATATCTCATGATATTTTAAGTTTGATCTAAATCTTAAAGTTTGTCAACAATTTGTAAAAAAACATCAAAATTCTTAAATTTTAATATTAGTTTTGGTATCAAAATAAGTGAATCAAATGATTAACAACTTTTGAACACAACAGCAGAGCAACAGAATTACCAATCAATTGGTTATACAACTTAACCCTTGTTTCTGATTAGCAAAACCTGAGCCACTTCTGACAGTTTCACATCAATAGGTGCTCTGTTGTCATACAGTGTGGGCGCGTGTAAAATGATACCACACGTACCAACCAAGACAGCAGTTGTGAAGATCCAGAGGAAGAGTCGATCCAAAACCATAGCGACATACTTCCAGTCCTCCTTAACCTAAATATTAATACAATTATTTGTTATATTTATTGATTTCTACTATAATATCAGTGTTCAGGAAATTCTTCAAATTATGTCTAACTGTGCGACAGTCAGGCGCCTTAAGACATTCTCAGTACTAAACATTGTTTGCAAACTTTAGACTCAATCGTTGCAATCGATGTGAAAACAAATGAATCAATGATTAAGTAATGAATAAAAAATAAAGAAAATGTTTTTTTTGTTATTTAAAAGTTTAGTAAAAATTCCTTAGCTTTCAATCAATTCTTGCGAAAAGAATAGGAAAAACAAATAAATATTTTCTTTATAGAGAAGTAATGCTTCAATCAATTGAAGTTCAGTTCATTCAATCAGTTTCTCAACATTTCAGTTGTGATTCACTTTCTCATTGAATATATTATCTGTGAATTCAGTAAAAGTCTGTTATTCGGACACAAACTCAACATTTTCTCATTCAATGGTTTCGTATATCAATACCAGAGATATATTCTATAGATATTTGAAAGGGTTTGCAGAAGGAGTACAAAAAGTACATTAACTGTTCGTTCAGTTGTAAAGTTTAAATGTTTTTTATTTTATTGAACGACAAATGAGATCAAAAATATTTTCTACAGTTAGAGCTTAAGGGAAGATAAGGCTTGCGATCTAAGGATCTGAAGTGAATTCAAGAAAAAATATAAAATAAAATATAAAATTATCAATAATTTTGAAACTCATAGTCCGAACCCAACAGTCGTCTATGAATTGTGTTTATTTGAGTCACGTTTTGCAATATTGAGGGAAAATATTTTCATCATTACATCACTTGATTACTCTATACCTCGTTCTCCTCCTCTGTTCTTCGGGTGCAGTCGGCGATGTAGTGAACGTTTTCCATCGCTCTTAAGAATTCCGGACAAAAATGTATTTTACGATTTCCACCACTATTTTGCTGTACATTCTGTTGAGGACCTAAATTGGCCGAAGAGTTAGAATGAGATAATAGTGGCGTTGTATTGGTTTCTGAAATGTAGACTAAGTCTTCATTTTGTGGCACTGGAGGAAGGGTTGAGCTTCTGGTGCCGTGAACTCGACAGGCATTTACGCGAGTGTTTCCATTGCCATAATTGGAGTCCATTTCAGTCACGTATTCATAACTGGATCTTCTCTGATAAGGCGATGAAGGGTTTGGCGGGAATTGGGTATCAATTACTGCAAAGAAAACAATAATTGAATTCAATGTTTGAAAGACTTTTTTAGTTATATTAGACTTATATCCAAATGATTTAATAGTTTTCTTAAATTTGTTAAAAAATGCCATTTATTTATGAAATATCAAAATCTATGACAAGATTTCTTGATTAAACATAAACCAAAATTTTTATTTCAATATTATTTAGTATTTGTTGATTGAATACGGTCTCAGGTCTTCATTGAGTGCTTCACTACTGAAGTGATGCACAAAAAAAACTATTGGAAGAAAGAAATTATCGATTCTTTCATGTCTTTCAAATACAGAAATACATATCAAATATATTTATATATAAATATTTAATAGATATAAAACAAATCCCTTTCTCTTTCATAAATCATTTTCACGGAATCGTAAACAACAGAAATGATAAAATATTACAAACCCTGTCCTCTGGAACAGTCTGTATGACTGCAAAACTCTCTGATCTCCGTACCATTACATGTGCGAACAACAGTGCGATTCTGTTTATATGGATTACTAACTGGATTGGGAGTATTGATACCCGTGCCAGGTGTGTAGGGTGGTCTCCGCATCAGTAGTAGGCGAGGCAGTAGATGGATAAACACTCGCTTAACCCAAGGGGCCTAAAGTGCAAACAAGGATTGTATTGTTTTATGCAATCATTACTATTTTGATGAAAACAAATACCATTCTATGTGTGGCTGACGAACGAAAGTGAACATTGAGTACAACAACGGTTACACATATAGAGAGTGTGACCAGGATCATTGTGAATAACAAATACTTTCCGAGAAGAGGAACGACTAAACTCGTGGGCTTTAAACCAATTTAAATGTCATTTAAATAATACTAATATAAGAAAGTATTCAAATAACAAATGGAAACTAATTTTGTGTTCAATTTAATTAATTTTTTTTATTTAAACTGTTTTTCATTTCAATTCAATTAATTGAAAGCAATTTCTCTTACTTTAAGATTACATTCAAATTATCATTCAGTGGTTAAGACTTTTTTGGGTATTTTTTATGCAAAATCTGAAGAGATTTTGCATTAAATCAATGAATTCTTATTCAAAATAAGAGGAAATAGACTTCATTTTTATGCAAAAAAATATAAATCAAAATATTTTTTTAGAGATTCATTGGATTCGTCTTTAAGTCTAATATTTTGGTAAAAATAATAATAAAGTCATTGCTGTCACAGAAAAATCTCATTTATTCTTCAAAAATATGAATATTTTGTTGAAAAATAATAAAATATTTATCAATACTTTTGAAAACTTATTGTTAATATATTTTTGTTGAAAACTCATTAATAATAACTAATTATAAAAATCAATAACAATTTAAAGCTATTTTCTGAAAACATATTTATTTAGTCAATGATTTATTCATATCTTGGGTTATATTGGTTAGGGCTATTGTTGTTAGATAGCATTGATGAATTGAATTTCACTTGAATTTGCATTTAAAACTTATTTGATTATTAATATAAACAATACTTAAGTTTAAAGTATTATTTAAAATAAAGTCTTTGAGTTTAAGACAGAGTTTTGTTATATTTGTTATTCAAATTTGAATTTTTGATAACAAAGTGCAAGGATTTGAGTTAAGACTGCAATAATTTGACTGAAATTGCATTATATAGGAGAGACTGGAGAGACTCTGAATCCATTAAAACAGAGCACAGAATGTGTTTCCATTAGTTACCGGAACTTTTGAATCAACTTTCAGTTCAATACCGGAATTATTTCTGCCAGAAGTAAGAAGAACACAGTCAGTGATAGGAGAATTGAAACGGACAGGGCAACCTAAATTGAATCAACCAAGTTCACATTAATAATTTAAGTCACAGACCACCACTCAATATATAATTATTTCATTAATTGCCGGAATGTCTTGTAATTTATAAATTGTTTTTATTGTTTGAAAGATTAGCTTAACTTTTGATCAATAAAATCATTGGTTTTGTTTTCATTTCAAGTATTTTTGTTTTGTTTTGTTTTAAGTGTGAAAAAAACAAAAATCAGTAAATATTCTCAATTTTTCTTTAAAAACATTTCTGAATACAAATATATTTTTACAGATTTGCTTAAAATAAATGAATGACTTTTGTGTTGAGGTTTTGGTATAATTTCAATATAAATCAAAAACATATGAATTATTTTATTTCAATGTTTTTATGTTATAATCAAATCTACAGAATATCAGAGCAAAGCACTACTAAATCTGTCGGTGCTTTCATAAGTGTAACTTATGAAAAAGGTATTAAAATTTAATGATGGAATTTTCTGATACAGGTACAATTTTATTTACCAGTACATTTTATTATATAACTTAATTTAATATAGTTTAACGAATGTGTCTTGTTTAATTATTTATTAATTATCTTTATTCAATTACCAAATGAAGACTAATTATTAGTAATATTTGGTTTGACTGGCTATTTATGATTGTCTTCAGAACCCCTGCATTGAAACTCAGCTTTTGTTGAATGCATGGAGTCTTTAAATATGTTTAAAATCTTTACACCAAGATAGAATTTTAAAAATTTGTTAACAAAACACAAGAAAATGTAAAATATTTTAAAATCATTTTAATTTAAATCTTTGTTAAAAACTTTATTATAAATGTATTGTTTTATTCATTAATAGTAAATGAAATGAAGTTTATTTTTCTTTCATTTGTATTCATGAAAACTAATTAATTTTGTTTTTCTTATTATATAGTATTGTTTGAAATGTTTTTTTTGTGAATAACACATCAAAAACTGATGTATTTTTATGAAATTCAAAATTAATTTTTAGTCGAAAGGCAACACAAAGACAGTGAATGCCAACAGAAAAACAATTGAAAACAAAAATTAATATTAATTTAGGTTTGAATTAATATTAGTATTCATTCCTTCACTTGAATAAGAGTTTGATTACATATTTCTGTTATCATTTGTTCTCCTCTCCATCCCTTTCCTCTCGTCTACTAATACATGAAATAACTCTGAATAGTTGTAATGTTACCGAAAAATACCAATTATTGCTTGAATTTATATAATGATGGATCAAAAGCAGTCATGAAATGAATAATAAAATCTGAAAAATATTGATTTTTGAAATTCAATATAAAATTGAAAGTAATTTTAATTTTATATTTGGAAAGCGATTCAAGACTTTATATTGTATTGATATTTTGCAAAAACATTTTATATAATATATTTTACTATAATTTAAATTAAGATTAAATTTTGCTTTCAATTAATAAATTAATAAATTTATAAATCTTTACTCAGTTTTCAATTCATATCTCGTAAATGTCATCAAAAGTTTGATTCAAAATAAAAATAAAGTTTTAAGGATTGAGTGAAAAGTTTGTTAAATCGCTTGAAATAAGGAAATGAAATGAAAAATCAATAAAAATATAGTTTTGTTTTTTGATAACAATATTCAGAGTCAATGAAAATAATAATTGAATGCAATTTCAAACCTTTTCTCCGGAATCTGAAGGCAAATAAAATACAAGAACAGTTAGGAATGATATGCCCATACAGGGGATGATCAGATTAACCGTATAGAACAGGGTCTTCCTTCTCATGCCTACAAACCATGAAAGGAGAAAATGTTTTTATCATTTGATAAAAATTTTAAAAAAGTTTTCAATTACTTATATTAAACGTTATGTCAATATACGGCTCTTCACAACACGTATAATATCTTTAAATATAAAAAACAAATTACAATAAAAATAAATGAAATAATAATAAATATTTATTTACTTTTGGTTCCGTATGGCCGGGACTTCGAGGATATCCCATTCCACACTCAAGTAAAACTCAGACAAATCGATGCCGTACTCGACAGCTCGAGTGCCAACCACTTCATCCTTATGTCTTAAGTCAACCTATTTTTATAAATCAGAGCCAAAAGAGAGAATAATTTATAACTTCTGAGACTTTTATGGCTTTTATATAATTCAATATAAAATGTTTTATTGGATTACTATTTGTATTATAAGTATAACTAACAGACCCTTACCTTAAAGCCGTCATATCTAACAAAATGACAGAAAAAGATGTCAACACAAGGGCTTTGAATATAATAAAAGGTTTGAGTGAATACTCACGTCCAGCTCCCGAACTTCATAATACAGGTCTGTTCATCAAACGGGAAGAACTCGACATCGATTTCACACGAACTCTTGTATATGGCCGGAGGTTTCCATTGTATACGACCCGTTGCATCCAATACTGCTTTTGTGGCCAGGGTTACCTCAAAATTTCCGTCAGCACTGAAACAAATTCATATTTTATTTTCAAATAAAACTTTCAAACATTTTATTGGATATAATAAACACTAAAAACTTTATTGTTTTCAGAAATCAATTTAAAGCTATAAATAAATTCAATTTACTTGTTGTAGAGGACGATATCCGGGCGCCAGATATGGTCAGACGGCACGTGTAGTGTATCCACTCCTCCGTATTCTCGCGGATCCCACTTTAGCTTATAGTCATTCCAATACTAATCAATCAATTATTAAATTAATTTGATTTTCAGTTATAATGACTTAAAGATAGAAAACATAAGAAAATAATATTTTGAGGAAATTGTGATAAAAATGTGTTTTTATATAAAAATAAATAAATTATTGATTACTCAATGAATGTTAAGATTGATTAACATTGAGTAGTATTTAATCTTAATTTTGATTAATGGTTACATGAAATTAGCGTTCATTGCAGTCAATAGAGTGCTTACAGAGAGGGTTCAAAATATATTATCGCTTTCAACAGTCATTGAATAAAAATGAAAAATTAATTGTTTGTTCTTATAATCAAATTTAATAATCATATTTCAAATCTGTATCGATTTTGAAGGGTAGAGAGAGAGAGAGAGAGAGAGAGAGAGAGAGAGAGAGAGAGAGAGAGAGAAGAAGAGTTATGTGTTTACTCTTGAGATGAGTTTGGGTTTAATTGTTTCCGTTATATATAAACACTGTTTGCATATATTAGTGATAATCTGATTTAGTTAGACAAGAGAGGGGTTAGGCTTTACGTGCCCTTTGTATTACCCCTTAAGGGGTTTTTCTCTCTATTTGAGTGATTTTAAAATTAATTTTAATTATGTTTTTAGTGTTTTTATATTTTAATTAAATTTTTATCGTTTTATTTATTTTATCGTTTGATTAGTCGTTAAATAAGTATTTGATTTCAATTTATCCGTAATTTAATCTAAATTTAAAAATTGTGTTCAAATTTGTGATAAAATATTAAGATTTCATGAAATTATTTCAATTATCAGTGAATTTAGTTTTATTTTTGTGGAAATAGTGTTCACTTTTTTGCCGACAAAATGTTTATTAATATTTTTTGAACTTTTTTATAGTTAAAGATTAATATCGTCTGAATTTTGAGACATTTTTTTATTACTTATCTTTGTTTCAGTGATAAGACTGTCAGTAGTTTTGATACAAAACTTTAAAATAGTTTCTCAAATGTAATGTTTATCTCAATTGATAAATGTTTCCGTTTTTTGTGCTTAACTTTAGGTCTGATTATTGTGTTTGATATGAAAATGAAATGTATTTTCAGCTGAAAATTGAGTTTAGATTTTTGATACGGATTTTGGTATTTAATGCTTGATTTGAAAGCGCTTTTAATTTGTAGTTCAAATCTCAATTATATCAGTGATCTATGAGTCGATAAATTGTTTCAATTTTTTGTTTTTATTGTTTGTCTCTCTTATAAAATAGTTGTCATTATTGTTGAAGTTTTTCTCTCAAAATCCAATCATAAACTCAATGAAACGTTAAATAAATATTTGTTTGCAAATAACGTATTGTCTTGTTTTGAAAGCTGAAAATATTTTATATGACTTTTGTTTGAATTTTCAATTGATTTCACATTTTTTCACTTATTTATCAAATTTTTTTATAAGAAATATTTTTTCTCTTATTATTTGTTATTTTTCTTTATTTCTCGAGTTTTTGTTTTCTCTATTTTGATGTCATTGTCATGTCTTATGTCTTTCAATGCATATTTGTCTTTGAAATTATGTGTTTTCAAGATCTTTTTGTTTTTTAGATATTTCTCTGTTGTTATAGTTTTTGCGATATTTTCGCTGAATTTTTTGAATTTCTCTTTTCTTTAAGTCTTTAAATGAATCTTAAGTTAAATTCATTGAAAAGTATTTGTTTATCAATTCATAAGTGTTTTACTGATTATATATATATTTCGTGAGTTTTGTTGCCTTTATTTTGAGTGAATTGTTATCAAATTGTTTAATATTTATGCGAAAAACAGATTTGAAAAACATATTTGTGTTTTGTTTACACAATGTGTTCACTAATTAGAGCGTTAATTATTGACTCAATTTATCGTCAGTTTTGATATTAAGACTTGAATTGAGTTTAAGATAAATAAATATAAATATTTTGTTTCATATTTAAAGTAAACGTTTAGTGAAAACATGTATTCATTTGGAGATTTGACACAAACTTTCTGTCGTTTCTCTTAATCTCTGTTTAAATCAGATTCTCGTCTAATAGTGAACGCAATACTCAATGCTTTTACTGCTATTTTGATGTTAACTATGCTATGACTTTGACCTGAATTTTAATTTACTGTTTAGTTGTGTTTATAATTGAGATCTACTTATGATTTTTGTGTGATGTTCACAGGGGTACTGCTATGAATAAATTTTCACACCCTTATCAGGCTAGTTTTATAGCTGAGTCCCCCCTTTAGAGACATTAAAATATAAAAATTGATTATTTTATGTGTAGTTCTCATATTTCTGCGATGTTTTTCACACCTAAATCGCTATTAAAGGGTTAGAGGTATTGTTTTTCTCACAAATTGCCCCTAAATTTCGAGACCTTGGATATTAGGGTTATAATTCATATAACACTTTGATATTTTTGTTTTACTTTTCAAGTGTTTATATTTTACTCTATATTTACTGTTATTTAAGACTCAGTTATCAGTGGTTTCTGTATTTTCTTAATGAGATTAACAATCAATTGATTACTGTTTTTGTTATTTTGTTTAACGTTATCTAAATCTTAAAGGGTTTTCATATTTGTGTAGATTTTCTCTGATTTTCAAAGCATTTTAAGATTTATCGCAAAATTGATAACTTATTAATTGAATCTCACTATCGATTGATTACATGCACTCTATTTGACAAATGTTTGGGCCATTAAAGTGTTACTCAAAATACCAAATGTATAGCAATTTATTGGCAAATCATTACCAAAAACTAGAGTTCATTGCAATTGAAAAGTGATTTAAATATAAGTTTATTACAAAATAAATTTGAAATACAAATCTGAAATCACATTTGAATTGAAATGCATTTTCACATAACAATCAAAGAAACGTATAATTTGTTTCCATTACAGAAAATAAATATCTGTTTTACCCCTTAATTAGGTCTTAATTAATGTGTTTTTGAATACTTTTGTTTGAATTACTCTTTTTTATTGCCTTTTAATTGACTATTAATTGCAATTAAATGTCTTAATAATTGAATTATTTATTTGATTGTTAGGTAACACATCATTCAACCAAGAAAGTAATGGTATTGAAAATGAACAAGCAGGCCGGTAACCGAGGTATTTATTCAACTTCATTATGTCTTTTAAGGGGTATTTTTGTGTCTGAAATTGGATTTCATTTTTGTTTTCTCTCTCAGTATTTGTTTTAATAATAATTAAATATTTTAAACGAGTTTTGCATTTAATTATTACTTTCGCTGTGAAAGTAAATCAAGTGATTAATCGAGTGATAAGTTTATCATTAATTAATCGTTTATTAAATTTATTTTCAATTTATTTAATAATATTTTTATTGATTTTTAACATTAAATCTCTGAAGAAATGTTTGATTTGTTGTTTTGAGACACAATTCACGGTTTAATCGATTAAATGGTTTGTCATTTGTTTCACAATATTATTCATTCATTTAATTCACTAATTAATTGTCAAATTAGTTATCATTTCTTTCGCTCCTATTCTCGACATTATTGTCTCAAAACAGTGAAAAGTCTTTTAGTTTTTAGTCAACTGTTGAGAGAATTTTTAGACTATGTTTAGGTATTATCTTGTATTCAATGTTATAATGTTTTTAATGATTTAAACGGTTTATTATGTCTTCAAAACAATTGTTGCGTAAAATTTGGGTTTAATTTTTGTGTTTGAATTCATGTCTGAAAACATAACTTATTATAAGATTTTTCTTTTCATTTAAAATCACTTTAATATCACTGAATGTGTCCTTCATTTGCATAAAAGATCTCTTATTTTATGAAAATGTTTTTATTTTCAGTTTTTAATTGTCATAAATGTAACACAAAATTGCTTTTCATTCAAATATTTTTGGCTTCAATTACACAAAGAAATGGGTTTTTAATTGTTTTGAGAGTTTTTATAGAAATGTTTTATATTATCTAAAGTTTTAGTATTTTTTGTGATAAGAAATGCGTTTTCTTTTGCTTTCAGATTACCTTTCATATCAATAGTCATATGATTTTTGCATTCATTTTTCACAACAATTAGTAAATAATTCATTACTTCGTCTGACATTTGCTTTGATTTTTAGTTTTGCAATCTATTCGTGTGTTTTCTCAAAACTGTATGAATATTTGAACAGAAAATATAATTTGCAAACAATTGTACACAAAATTATCGTTAGTTTTAATGTTTATTCAAATAATTTGCTTTAAATTCACTTCAATATCAGTATATAATTGAATCAAAAGAAAAATAATAACTTTTAGTCACGAAAATCAAATGAAACGTAAACTTGAATTAAAAACTAAGCTTTTGATATGTATTTGAAATGTGCTTGAAATCTATGTTTTTATGATTTGTGTCTGAGATTTGTATTTTTAAACCAAAATTTTCAATAACTCTTTGATCATTAAAATTGTTATCAAAATTGAAATCACTGTCGAAATAGTTATTATTAAGGATTGGTTTGAAAATTAGTTTTTTGTCTTTGGATTCATTGAATTAGTGTTTGATTTGCAATACATTTACAGATTTTACTAATGATTATTGAAATCGATTTGAAATTTTCGTCATAATTGAGGAAAAAGTGTCTGTTTTTCACTACTTTTGTTATATTTAATGATTTATTTGTTTCTGTTATTGATATTGAGTTTGAAATTAAATTTTGTTTTTGTGTCTTAACTATCATTGAATTGATTATAAAATATCAATAATTATGACAAGAATTAAGTATTTTTTGGTTTATTTTATAATTATTTTTATCTTTCATTCAATTTCTTATCGATATTAGAGATTAAAGACAACAAAAAATAGTTAATAAATTGCATATAAAACTCAAAAGTGGTTAAAGTCTGAGCTCTTAATACAGGGTTAGTAACGATCTATCAATTCAGGGGCTTTAAGGGATGGTTATAAGGCGTTACTCTTTTTAATTATGACTTCAGGTGTTTAAAAGGCGCACTTTCGCTGTCCAGGGTGTAGATTATTAATACCCCCTTGTTCACTTCACCTCATTTTCATATTGTGCCGTATATTTGAGTTTATAAAGAGATTATTAGTTCACAAATAATAAAACAATTTTTTCGTTATTTTAATCATTTTTTGTAATAAATTATTATATTTTTTGGTTTTAATGTGTTTTTTATTTTCAAAATTAAGTCATAAAATGTACTTTTATTTCTGAACTTTGGTCTCAATTGTATTGAAATTAGAAATTATTGTTATTATTATTTAATATTATATTTTTATTGACGGGATTTGTGTTGAAAAATGTTGTGTGCATTGAGAGCGCAGACATCAAAAGCCAATTTTGATTTGGTTTTTGTGTTAATATTTGTTTGAAATATGAGTTAATTTTGCATAAAATTAGTATAAGTTATAGACTTTTGACTCAATTATTCGCTCGAAAAGTGTTTTAGACTTTTGTTTTGAGACTTTTGTGCAAATATTGCGAAACATTTATCTGTAATTGAAATCTTGAGAAATGTTTGGCAATTAATACATACATTGTGTTTGAAAAGCAAATAAAACATTAGGTTTTTATGCATAAAAATTGAATGGAAGTTAAGATTAGTTTCAAAGTAATGAATAAAATCATTAATTAGTTATCAATTATGGCATAAATTATCTGTGAATTAAATAAAATGTTTTTAATCTCAATATTAATCTTAATTTTCATGTTTTAATGAGTGAATAATGAGTTTTATATTTCGGACACAAAAGCCATTTGTTTTGAAATTATTTAAATATTTGTTTGAATTTTAATGTTTTTTCTTTGAAAATGAATTTTGAATTAAACTTTTTGTGTAATTGTTTTGCAAAACATAGGAAACGCTTTGAAAGAAATTGAATTATTAAACAAATTAAATCATGAAAACATTGTGGCCTTTATGGGCACTGTTGTTCACGAGGGTAAGTTGTATTTTTTGATATACCTGTGCCCTTTCGGTCAATTAACGGCTCATTAATTGTTGAGTATTTTTGTGCATTAAATGTGTTTTTATTTTCAGTAATTTTCAGTAAAATTGCGGAATTGATAGCAAAATAGTTAGAAGTTTTGACATACTGTTGAAAATTGTTATTTTTATGCTTATTCTCGGTTCACATACCTGTGCTCTCATGGCATGGCATGCCTTTTAATAATTAAATTGATTTATTATTAGTTTATTTAAATTTAATTAAAAATATGTTTTACTTTTTATTTGTTATAATTGTTAGCCTAAGAGAACATACTCTGTACAGTGCCGGCACAGATAGCATTAGAGGACCGGTAGCTTTTTTAATGAGCCTTTAATTAACTGGAAACTAAATGTTTCACATATTTATCCATCAATTAGTTGTGAATATTGTTTTAACCGGTAATCAAGAGTTTGCTTTTCTCTCTTACCTCACCTGAAGGGGGTTTACATCCACTGCTTGAGTACATAAACGGCGGAACTCTGGAGCGACTGATCCGTCAATACTATAAAATCGATACCTATTTTGATGAAAACAAGAAACTAATTACAAGACGACAAACAAACGGAGAGTTTGTTAACAATTGTATTAATAATAACAATAATAATCAGAATTTCGTTAATAATAACAACAAATATAATAATAATATTAAAAATAATTACAACTATTGTCCGCAAATATATCGCTTGAATGACATCAACCAGACGTTCATTAAGTTGGCCGAAGATATAGCCCGTGGTATGGATTATCTGCATTCACATCATTACCTGCATCGGGACCTCACCTCTAAGAATGTCTTCATTCGCAAACTGCCGCCCATTACTGAGGACACGGATGAGTTTGACGCCGAACCCTATTTGGTGGCCGTTATCGGCGACTTTGGGTTTGCCGCTGTTGAGCCCTCAGCGGACCAGAAGCTGCCGACAGTGGGCAGTCCCTATTGGTTGGCACCCGAGTGTATAAAAGGCCAATGGTTTGTATGAATTGATATCTTTCTTATAAAATATGGATTTTTGTGTTTAATTTCATTCAAACTTTTGATCAGTTTTTGAATTTTGAATATTTTTAATGCATTTTATTTGACTTTCAATTGATTTTCACTTTAAGTCTGAATTCAATTATAGATATTATAAATAGTGTTTGACTTTGAAAACAAGATTTAGTTTTGTTTTTAACTCTTCTTTCGTTTCAAAACATATTTTGTTACAAAAATTTTATTCATTTTTTGTTTTGTTTTAAACTATTTTACAATTCATTTAAATATTTTACAAAATAGATGTCAATTGACTCATGAAATAGGTTTTGCTTTAAGGGTGGGGTTTGAGGCCATTGTCTCAAATGGTTTCCTCAGATTTCTCGCAGAGTTTTTGGTGAAAAATATGCAAATATTTCAGATGTTTATCAAATATTTACATAATATGTGTTGGCAGTAATGATCACTTGTAGCACCTGTGCCCCTGTGCTGTATGTCTACCCGTGCAATGATTGCTCAGTAAAAACTGTGGAAATCTTCCACTTCTCGTTAGGGAATGGGTTTATATTTATTTATTCATTCACTGTATTTGTGTCGATGGCTCGCATCCAAACACCAGAATCTATTTTCATTGCATCCGTCTCTCTCTCTCTCTCCCTCTCTCTCTCTCTCTATCTCT